>JAODVQ020538818.1:3036-22718 GCA_025400075.2 Phenganax stokvisi
GGCTGTCTATTGAGCGCCTCTAACTGCTTATCCCAATCCGAGTTCGCAATCATGGCGAGCGTCGCCCAGGCTATTGCATCGGATTCCGCGTCCCAGCCCGAGAGCGCGTACTGCTCCAGAAAGTCGCGCCACTGGTTCTTGGGCGGCATGCCTTCCCGCTTTATCGTGATGAGTACCTCCCGCGCCAAACTGTCGGTCTCAACCGTCAGCAGATGATCGACATGCTCCGCTTGCCCGGAGGTCAGACGGCTGTTCTCATGCGGAGTCGACATCAAAGGTTCTGGCAAAGTATCGGGCTGGAGTTGCCCGTCCTCACTGATGTCCCGCGTCCTTTTCGCTTCTGTTCGTATAAATGTTACCTGCCCAAGCGCGCTGATATCGGGATCCCATTCAATGTCCTCTGGAAAACCCGAGAGCGATTGCTTGCTTGAAGCCGGCTTCTGAGGCTTCTTTTTCTTGTCGGTTTTATCCCTGCCGGTATTGCTTTGAGACTTGGAGGGAGAATTTGTACCCGACGGAGGCGGCTGCGGCTGAAACGTCACCAGCCCGGTGGCAACCAGATCTTCCATTTCTTCCGTAGGTAGCGCAACCCAGGGATCAGGCCGCAATGTTGGCGGTCTTTCCGGTGTGCCATCACCATCTGGGGAAGTATGCTGTGGTCGAAACGTCACCAGTCCAGTGGCATCAAGATCTTCCATTTCTTCCATCGGCTTAGTTGGCATCACTGTCTCTCCCCGCTACACATCAACTCAGTCTGTGAATAAGGGGGACGCGCAGCCCACCCTGTCAAACGCCGCCGCGCGCCCTCTACGCTTCCTTCAATAACTTACGCTGAATACATGATAGAACATTAGTTCTTATACAGCAAATTGCTTCAGTTTGTCAGCTTGTCAGCGACACGAGCCCAGTCCTCCGCCAGCGCCGGTACACAGAATCTTGACCAGCCGCTCCCCATATTTGTTGGCCGCCGGATGCACCGACTCCACCCAGCCGGACCAATGCGTACGCGTCGTCGTCCCGTCGTTGGATGTCACCCGCACCGGACGCAGAGGCTGTATCTTCCCCGCCAGTGGATTGGCCGCGTCCTCGTTCTCCGGCGAAAAGCGGCGGTCGCGATTGTCCAATACCAGCCCTAGCGTGGAATTCTGCGCGATGTCCCTAAAAGGCTCGCGAAAGCCCAGGAACCAGTTGACCCAGACGGCGCGCTCAGTGACGATGTCGTCGCCGCTGAACTCCCCGTCCCGATCCCAGTCAATTGCGATTGTCCATGTCGTTGCCATTTCGATTCTCCTCCTTTATGACAGTTGACCTTTTAACTTGTAGGGAATGTCCTCGAACAGATGTAGTCTATCCTCGGTCCAGAATGGATCCTCCAAGAGCGTAAGCTCACCGTCGTGGCGAATCAAGACATCCCTTTCCGGATTGTCGAGAAACAACGCTATGCTGTCATCGGTTGTCGTAATCAGGCCGACCACACCTTTGAGAATGACATCCCGCAACGGCGGAATATCCCATTCTCCATTGTTCTTGATCCAGACCGCTTCGTTCCTGCTATAGAAGATCGGCATCAACAGGTTTGGAACGAAACCATATTTGTCCAAGCTCATGCGTTTCATGAACCCTGACGCTTTAGATGGTATCGCATCTATTGAGAATGGGTACTTATCGACAGTTGTCTGTCTGTTACCGATACCCCCTCCTACTTTTATGACGAATTCATCAAATATATGTTGGCAAAAGTTTGCCATTATCTCCGGTCCCTCATGTGTTGACTTGATATATATCGCATCGTTATATGACATTTGATATTGCTTATCCACCAGTTTTGAATTTGTAGGGAATATCCTCAAACAGATGTAGTCTATCCTCGGTCCAGAATGGATCCTCCAAGAGCGTGAGGTCGCCGTCGTGACGAATCAAGACATCCCTTTCCGGATTGTCGAGAAACAACGCTATGCTGTCATCGGTTGTCGTAATCAGGCCGACCACACCTTTGAGAATGACATCCCGCAACGGCGGAATATCCCATTCTCCATTGTTCTTGATCCAGACCGCTTCGTTCCTGCTATAGAAGATCGGCATCAACAGGTTTGGAACGAAACCATAGTTGTCCATTCTCATGCGCTTCATGAATTCTGATGCGCTAGACGGTTTCGTAACCATTGAGAATGGGCTCTTGTTGACTGTTGTTCGCCTGTTACCGGTGGTACCAACTACATTTAGAACGAACTCGTCAAAGGCATACTGGCAAAAATTTGCCATTATCTCCGGTCCCTCACGTATTGACTTGATGTAAATCGCATCGCTATATGACATATTGTTCTCCTCCTAATATTATGGGTTTACCCATGTACCGGCGTACTTTCCTTTTTTCATAATGAGGACTTCCTTCAGGTCCTTAAACCCAGGATCGATAAACGACTGCCCCGAAAAGTCAGTTTCATTTAGTTCGTCAATAAGACGCTCAGGGGTAAGCGACGTATTTGACAAATCAATCACCAACCGATCTGCTTGCTCAGGTACTTTCGTTCCCACTCGCCCGGAAACGCTTCCGCGAGGCCCCGCTGAAGCAGAAGGCTGATTTCCGATTGTGCAAACCCGTCCGTATTAGCGTATCCTTGACCCCGAGCAATTGTCGAGTCTGCCTGTCTTACAGGCATTGCAGCCAATGCTGCTTCAGGCGCCTCTACCCTGTCAAAGTAATAATCGACAGTCCGTGTCGCTGAACCACCCACAAACGGATCCAGCCGGGTCCTGTGCCAATCTCCATGACCAAAGGCGTCGTTCAAACCCATAACCCGTAAATGATTGCTCACACGCTGCTGTATAGTTTGCTCGTCATCCTCCGGGTCGAACCCCTCAATGAGATTCATCACCGCCGTCATCGCTGCCGGGTTCTGTTGGCAGAACTCACCACAAACTTCAAATACTTCTTTTTCGCTGATATCCGGTTTCGTTTCCGCCGGCAAATCGTCCCGAACAACCGGATCGCTAGGCTTCGATTGCTTGTTGCGCGCAGACTCCCGCTCCTGGCGCGTGCGTTCGACATGCTCTATTGCCTTCTCTTTGTTGAAGATGGGATTGCCGCTCGGCGGCGTGTCTAATGATGGCTTGTGATTGTTTGGGTGGTTCGGGTGAGTCTCCGCCAAGCCGACTACCGGTTTATCGCCCCAATTAAAACTATTCACTGCCTCGCTTTTGGGATTGTTGACGATGAACTTCTCGCCGTCAAAGACGATTGAACCTTCTTCATCAACCGAAATCGCTATTCTTGGGAATCGCATTATCTCTCCCCGCTACACATCAACTCAGTCTGTGAATAAGGGGAACGCGCAGCCCGCCCTGTCACAAGCCGCCGCGCGTCCCCTGTGGCTTAAGCCAACCCGCCGGCTACACAGTGCCCCATGTGGGCGCATCGCCCGTCGCCGGCTTCAAGGTCGCCGTGAACAGCACCGCCCCGCCCGTCATGATCTGCGGACGGTAACTCCCTATCAAAAACTCCCCGCTGTACTTCGGGTCGCTCGCCGCCGGCAACGCGTTGTCCCCCACCTGCACCTCCAGCGTGACCTGGCTGCCCGCCGCGAAGGCGCCCTGGATGACCGTGTGCGTCCCGCTGGGGCTCTCGGTCGTCAGGTAGCCCTCGATCGTCACCGGCGCCCGCAGCTGCCCATTGATAAACTTATGCGCCTCGTCGCCGAAACCGGTGACATCGAACTGGTCATAAGCCTGCCCCAGGTCAATGCTGCGGATATCGCCGTCCGCGAATTGGCGGAGCACCCCGCCGCTGTCGTCCATCTTCACGATGACATGATCGCCTGATAGTGCCATTTGCTTGTCTCCTTCTTGTACGTTGCTTTTCGTGCTACTTGCGAATCAGTGAAATTGCGATTTTGACCTTATCCCCAGCCGACCCGCTGCGTGTCGCCACCGAGCGCGCATAGCGGGGAATCGTCCCGTCGATCTTGACCAGCTGCGAGCCGATGGCGCTTCCATCCAGCGCGAAGGTCGCCAAGGCGCTCTCTTCGCCGCTGAAGGCGCCGCTGGCCGAGCCTTCAACCGTGATGACATAGGCATCGCCGGCGGCCGCCTCCAGCACATGCAGAAAAGCCAGACCGCCGCCACTGCTGGCCGCGCCGTTGTCCACCGCCGTCCCGGAAGTCGACCCGGTTACATCCACCGGCTGCGTCAGCGCGATGCCCCAGCCGCCGTCCTCGCCCCGATTGGCAAAGCCAGCCTGGAAGGGGATCATCCGGTTGACTTGAGGCAGCGTGCCATAAGCCCCCTGCCGCGCCAGCAGACTGAAGACCGGATCGCCAACTGCCGGCGCCGCGTTCTCGCCCAGGTAGAGCGAGAACACTCCATCCACAGCCGCCCCCTGCAGGGCAGGATGCGAGCCCGCATCCGCGCTGTTCATGAAGCCGGTGTGCAGCAGCGCCATCGCGCGCTGACCCGGGCTGTACTTGCGCGCCGCATCGCCAAAAGCCGTGATATCAAAAAGGTCGCGCCTTTCATCAATGCTGACCCGATTGCTGTCGCCGGTGAGCTCGTAGCCGTCCACCAGCACCTGTACATGATCGCCTGCAAGTTTCGGCATCATCCCCTCCTAGAGTTGCTGGTAACGGTTGACATAACCGTGCAGGACGATGACATTCGGCGCCGCAGCGAAGGCGCGCGCGATCGCGCCGTTTTGCAAGACATGGCCCGGGATCACCTCGCTGAAGCCGCTCTCCGCCGGTATCCTGACCTCGATGTGATCATCCGGGCTGGTCGTCCCGCCCCATTCCACCGTCAGCTTGACGTCCGAAGCGGATGTGTTCACCGCCTGGATGAAGACCTCATCCCATTCATTGGCGGCCACGCTGCTCAGCGCTTGGTGAATCAACGTACCGGGACTGACGTCCGCCGCCACCTTGATGCCGCGCCCATCTACGCTGCCGCTCAGCTTCCGCTTCTGGTAATCGCGGTAGTCGCGCATCTCATTGGGCATTTCGCTTCTCCTTTCTCCTGTGCGAACGCCAAGCGTCCCTAGATCTCCCGAACCCAGAATTGCGCGCCGACTCGCAAGGTCAATGCGGATCTTGCCTGTAGCTTGAAGGTATGAGATCCAGCACTGAGGTTTTGCACTAAACGGGTGAAGCTCACAATTGCTTTTCCATACGCGCTTGCATTCGCATTCATGATGCCTATGTTAGCATCACCATGACGGATTCCGTCTACTTCAACATCAAAGATACAGCCCCCATGTCTGTCCATTGAGCCATGAAAATGAACCAGCACATCGCCACCGGAAGTTGTAATGGTCAGGTTCAAGTTGTCGCTATCGACATCCGCAATTGCCCCTGCGTTCGGAAGCGCTATGTTGTCCGTTGTCGTATATGCGACAACGTTTTCTGCTCGCTGCCTCAGCGCCGCCAGATTCTCGCCAACGGCATTCATATCCGCAGCCGTCACCAGTTCGCCGGTCGCCCAATTGGTCTTGGGGGTTGTCCAAGCCATGCTTTTCTCCTTTTCGACTTTTGTCACTTTCTCGCGTATAATGGACTTGTCCTGCTGAACATCAAGCAGGTCTGTGAAACCGCCGTGCGGACTTTGCCCTGTCACAAGCCGGTCCGCGCGGCGCCTCTTTTGACGAGCGTCATCAAACCACTCGCCGGAGATCGTTCATTGGTTCTCCCTTCTCTCTCTGCTTAACGACATATTCACATGATAGACCATTTGTTCTAATTATGCGCGGCTAAATGTTACTTATTGGAAAAGTCAAACGAAATTCATGCGCTTTTCATACCATCTGTCGCTGAGCCGTTCCGCAGCCGCAGAAGTCAGCAACTCTCGCTGCATCACGACGACGCGGCAATTCGACGATTGCGGCTGACCCATTGGGTCATCCCTGCATTTTTGTAGAGTTGGCGGATTCTCGAGATTGCGCGACTAAAACTTTTGCGCGGCGAAGGGCGAGTTGCTCCAGTCGGCGCGCTTGATGTTCGCGCGTGTGAGTTCGGGCTTGTAATGGCGGAAGTCCATTGAGCGATAGATGGCGCGGGTCATAAAGACTTGCTGCATGGCGGCGGCGTCCAGGCTTTCGGCGATCACATATTGAACCCAGGATTTGAGCCAAGGCAATCACTTCAAAATCTCTGTGCCCTCTGTGCCTCTGTGGTAAAAATAGTTGAAGCGATTGCCCTGCCAGCAGGGAAAGTTGGGCTTGCCAGTGCCAAGCGAATCGGTTACACTGCGTGATAAGATGCGGGCATAGTTCAGCGGTAGAACATTTCCTTGCCAAGGAAAAGGTCACGGGTTCGAATCCCGTTGCCCGCTCAAGCGAACCAATCATGACGATTGGTTTTTTGTTGGCTCGTCAACATGAACGCGACAAGTTTGGCGGATTTGGTAAGAAGCGCGATACACGCTTTGTCTGACTAATCGTGGCTGGCGCGCCAATACCCTAGAGGCCGCCGCCCGTTCGATTCTTGACTTCAGTATCTCTAGTGAACTGAAAAGGAGCTTCCATCTTGAACAAAATTGCAGATTCATTTGTCTTGCAGGAAGACGCGCAGTTGGTCATTGATGTATTGAGCGAGAAGGAAGAAGTTCAGTTGGACTATTCCGCGGACTCAGTGTCCTGGCTGGATACATATATTGAGCAGCACCGCGAGGAATTGGACGAGCGAGACAAATCCCTGCTGCAAGAAAAATTCGGCGCCTACCTTGGCGAATCCATCCGTCACAATTATGGCGGACGCTGGGTTAAGGAGAGCGACGGCAACTGGATGGTCGTCCTTAATGAAGACTATCAGGCATCGCCTTTCGAACTCATCGGCGAACACCTTGACCACAACACGGCGCTCACCGACGTCTTTGAGCATTTGCCCGAACTTCGGCTGCAAGCTGTGGAATAACTAGCCCGCGGTTGACTGCGGCGGAAAAGCGAAGGGTGGCGCGAATTTGCCGCCCTTTTTGATTTGTCTGGTTGCCAAATTAGCGCGAACTGTGAAAAGCGGTCTAATTGTAATTATAGGCGTTCGCGGCGTATTCGCGCGCGGTGCCGGCGACGACAGCCAAACCAACGCCGCGGGCGGCAGCGCGCTCCTTGGCGCCGGCGACTTCACCCTTCAGCCGCAGGAGCTCACGGTCTTCCGGGGCATAGGACAGCCCGTCGGTAATGAGCAATTCGGCGATGGACGAAAGAAATAGGTTGCGCATCATCAAGTTCACAAGTTCAGCAATGACGCCGACGATATCGCCTCTGTTCTGCTGCTCGTAGGCGACGTGCAGCGCCTGGCGCAAGCGGGTCAAAGCTTCGGGCAGGCGTTCCGCCTTGATCAATATCTGGCCCAAGTGGCGCAGCTGGCGCGCCTCGGTCGCCTGGTCGCCAATCTCCCGGGCGATATACAGCGCGGAGGTGTGGAAGTTGACAGCTTCCGTCCAGCGCTCCAGTTTCAAGTTTACCTCGCCCAAGCCGCGCAATACTTGCCCCTCCATATCGCGCTTCTCTTGTTCCTTGAAACGATCGTTGGCGTCTTCCAGCATTTCGATCGCCCGCCGCTCTTGATTGGCGTCAAGATATGCCATGCCGAGCTTGTACAGAATGAGCGCCTCGTTCTGCAAGTCATCGCGATGGCGCGCTTTGCTTAAGGCGCGTTCGTATGCTTCAACGGCGATCGATGCCTCGCCCAGTTCCTTGTGCCCGTCGCCGCGGGTAATTTGCAGGAACATCGCCGCTTCATCATCATCCAACTCATCGGCGAGGTGCAAGCCGCGCTGGACATGCTCCAGGGCGGAGACCGCTGAATCGCTGCGCACGAGCAAACCGGCCAGCATATCCAGCGTATCCAGTACTCCCTTCTTGTTTTCATCCTTCTCGTGGATGGCTAGGACCTCGTTATATGTCGCGACCGCATCCTTCTCGCGCTTTTGGCCGATCTGCACCTTGCCGACAGCTTCCAGGATTTGCAGGACGCGCTGCGTATCTTCGTGCTGACGCGCGAATGACAGCGCGGTGCGCAGCTTGACCTGCTCAATCGCGGCCGGCGTGGTTTGGTTGCTGACCAGAAGACCGGCGATCATATCCAGTGTCTCTAGGACGCCGTCCCTGTCCTCGCCGCTCTCGTAGATTTCCAGCACATCGCTGTAGGTGGCGACGGCGTCTTTCTCGCGCCCTTGATTGATCTGCATGCGGGCGATGGCTTTGAGTATCTGCAGTTGGCGGACGGTTTCCTTGTTTTGGCTGGCGACATTGAGAGCGGTGCGCAACTGATCAATGTTCACCGACTGCAAGTCTCTGTCATCGAGGCGAATGAAGGTCGAATCGTCGACGGCGCCGGGCTCATCAGACCGTGGCGCTTGCTCGCTATCAATCTCTTCGCTCGCGACGCTTGTCGGCTCTTGGTCATGTCCAACTGCCAAGGGCATATCGTCGGTTTCCGTTTCGGATTCCGCCGGAGCCTCTACTTCTTCCACCTGGTCGAGCGCCGGCGCATCCTCGAATTCGAGCGCCTCGCCATCGCGTATGGCCTGAAGACGCATTAATTCATAGCTGTAGCCCTGCGCCGCGATAAGACCTTCCAGCGGCTGGATCGCTTCGGATAGATCGGCAGCCAACTCGGGATCGTCATTCTGCGCCGCCCATTCGGCCGCGGCGAGCAGGTTTTCGAATTCGGCAACAAGGCGAATGGCCGCATCATCGGAGCGGCCATGCACATCAACGTAATCGCGCGAGGTATCGACAATATCGGCGCGCAAGGCATCGAAACGATCCCGCTCCAGCGACCAGTCCTGCAGAAAGTCCTGGACGACCGGATGCAAACGGTAATAGGCCTCGCCGGCGCGCTGGAATCGCTCAACCAGAAACAGACGCGACAGGATCGTCATCGACATATCAATCGACTCGGTCGCGATGCCACTGAGCAGATTGAGGTAAGCGACGGACGCTTCGCCCCGCACGGTGGCGCTGAGGAAAAGCAGCAGGTCGCGCAGGCGCTCAGTCAATCCGTCGAAGCTGATGCTCAAGGCCGCAATCAGCGCATTATCGTCGTGGCTTTCCAGAGCCGCCGCTATCGTCTCGCCAAACTCGGCCGGCGGCTGCCGCGCGATAATCATACTGCGCGCCGCCAGGGACACGGGAAAGGCAGCAAATTTGAGTTGGGTGGCGAGGGCGATGATATCCGCGTCGCTATCGCCATTTTTGATACCGGCTTTCTGCTTGAACAAGCGCAGGGCGCCGCTTTCAGCGAGATTGCCAATCGGCTGATTGCGCCAATCGCCCTGGGCAAGCGGCGCCGTACTCGTGACGACCAGCGGAACATCCTCCGCGCAACGATTGACAAAGGACGCCAAGACAGCGGACTCGATTTCGCCATCGAGCACAAGGAGCGGCTGATTCTCTTTCAGCAACGCCTTGACGCCAGCCGTCCCGCCCAGCGGATTTTCGGCATTGGCGATATCGAAATTGCCGTAGGCCCGGGCGACCCGCACGACTAACTCGACCAACGGCGGATTATGCGCGTTAAGCCACAGGACCGGGCGCGAGTGCTGCTGCAAGTAGACATTGGCGATGGTGGCGGCGACCGTGGTCTTGCCAGCGCCAGCCGCGCCATGCAATACCAACTGCTGGCGTTGACGCAAGCGCAAGAGAAGCGACCGCAACAAGTCGTCTCGGCCTACTGGGCGACCGAGACGACGCAAGGGCAAAGCTGTCACCGAGGTGACAGCCGCTTCCAGGGGTTGTAGCTCCGCCATATATCCCTCAATGCGCGATTATCCGCTAGGTCCGGCAAATCATCATTCAGTATATAGGGACTTGCAGATTAGGACAATTTAACTTAGGAGAATAAAGATGCGGTTTCTGGCGCTGCTCTTGGCCGAAGGATTGGCTTGAATTTCCCGCGGAACGCAACTATACTGCCGGACCGTTTGGGCGCGTGGCGCAATGGCAGCGCAGTTGACTTTTAATCAATTGGTTGCAGGTTCGAGTCCTGCCGCGCTCACTCCCAGATCTGTCCAATTTCTCGCAATAGCCAGCCTCAGTGCAGCAGGCGCGCGCCGCGCAACGCAATGGCGCTACAGCATGTCGGGCGTCCAAGCCAGCGGCGCGATGCCCGCCACATCCGTCTTCACATCGATCACAGCCGGACGACCAGCGGCGAAAGCCTGCTCCAGCGCAGGCGCGATCTCGCTCGGCTGTCGCGCGGTGATGCCGAGGCAGCCCATCGACTCGGCGATCGGCGCGAAGTCCGTATCCTCAAATAGCCATAGCTCATCCGAGCCGGCGCTGCGTCCGCCATAAACCGCTTCCACACCCGCCTGCTCTTGATTGAGCGAGTGGTTGTTGTTGACCACAGTTACCGTATTGATGCCGCAGCGGAGGGCCGTCTCCAGCTCCGCCAGATGGTACCAGATGCCGCCATCGCCGGTGAAGCAGAGCACCGGGCGGTCCGGCCCCGCGCACTTGGCGCCCATCGCGGCTGGCAGCCCCCAGCCGAGCGAGCCGGAGCAGCGGATGAATGACTGCTCAGGATGCCGCAAATCAAGCATGGCGCCGGTCCAAATGCCGGAGTGCCCGGTATCGGATACGAGGATCGCGTCCGCCGGCAAATGCTCGCTCAAGGCTTTGCAGAGGCGCTCAGGGCGGATGGGCTCGGCCTCCGAGTTGTAATGCGCGCCGACATCCTCCCGCCAGGCGCCTGCCCGCTCGCCTACTCGCTCAATCCAATCCCTTCGGACAGGCGCAGTTTCCGCGCTGTCCAGCATCTGCCGCAGAGTGGCCCGCGCGTCCCCCTGCAAACCGACTTCGACCGGATAGTTGCGGCCGATCTCAGCCGGATTGATATCAAGTTGAATCGCGCGGACACCCGGCGGCGGGATGGTGTAATTGTTGGTGAGCTGCCCGCCGGTATGACTGCCGATATAGAAAACCAAATCCGCTTCGCATAGGATCTGATTGGCGCAAGCCCGTGAATAAGAGCCGGGCAAGCCGACAGCCAGCGGATGATCGGCCGGGAACATGGCTTTGGCATTGAGCGCGGTCGCCACCGGAATCGACAATTTTTCCGCCAGCGCCACGAGTTCGGCGCGGGCATCGGACGCGGTCGCGCCACCGCCAGCGACGATGACCGGGCGCTGCGCTGATGCCAGGAGACAGAGGGCCTCATCAATCGATCCTTGGTTGGCCACCGGCCGAAAGGGCGGCAAATTGGCAAATTGCCCTTCGACGATGACTTCCAGGTCCGCCTCGACATCGACCACTCCGCCGCCATCAATCCCTTCCAGGTCCAAGTGCGCCGGCTGCGGCGTACCAGTGGTGGCGGCGCGAAACGCCTGCCGCAGGTGATGCGACAGCTCTTCCGCTTTGGCGACATAAGCGCTGTATTTTGTGACCGCGGAGAAAGGCGCGTTATGATCCACTTCCTGGTAGGCATGGCGCAACTGGCGCGGCTGTTGCTCTCGTCCGGTGATCGCGACCACCGGCGAGCAGGAGAGCCAGGCGTCTTGCAAGCCCGCCGCGAGATTGAACGCGCCGACCGACTGCGCCATACACAAGCCCGGCCCTCGCTTGACGCGGGCGTAGGCATCGGCCATGTAGGCGGCGGCCTTCTCGCCATGCGTCTGCACCCGCTTGATGCCGAGCTTCTCCATCTCCATCAGCGCGCGCGGCGCAATATAGGGCATGAAGAATACGTGTGTGATGCCATAGCCCTGCACCGTATCCGCCAGTAATTTGCCGCCTGTCATCCTCGGCATGGTAACTTCCCCCGCCCGGCTCACATCCGCGCCGAGCATAGCGCTTGCAGTAGGCAAATGCCAGACATCGACTCGGCTCGCTTTGCGAAATCTATAATCGCCCTGCTACAATACCCATTGTAATCGCTTCAAAATCTCGCTGTCCTATTCGCCCCGAAAACTAGGAAAATGTAGGGGCAACACTGTGTGTCGCCCGTGTAAAGAGCGAAAATTGAGAAATACTTGACATAGAAAATCTCTGTGCCCTCTGTGGTAAAAAACAATTTGAAGCGATTGCCCTGCTACAATACCGATGATTGCTTGACAAACTCACCCTGTTGCGGTAAGGTAACATTTATATAGTTAATCGTTTAACATATTATAGAGTTTCTGCTTGACTTAGGCGTCGTTTCCGGCGCTAGCGCAGGCAATTGAGGAGGTGCGCGCGACAATAGAGCAAAGCCGCATTCAAGTAAGTGGTTCGTCTGTTAAGGGGAAAACAATGACTGAAAAAGAAAAACTTGGAAGAAAACAGATCAGCCGGCGCGATCTGCTCAAAATGCTGGGCAGCGGCGCTGCCGGCGCCAGCCTGGCCAAGGTCGCCGGGCTCAGTGGCGCGGCGACTGCCTTGCTTCAAGGCATGCCGGCCGGCGCGCAGAGCAAGGTCGAAATCTGGACCGGTTTCGGCCAAGGCCGTATGGCGGACGCCATGACGGGCGCCATCGAACAATTCGCCGCCGACAATCCGGATTTCGCGCCCGAGCATATCATCGTTCCCTGGGGCGAGATTACCGACCGCGTGATCGCCGCCACCGCTGCCGGATCGCCGCCCGATGTGCATCGCGGCTGGTCTGGCACCGTCGGCAATGCCGCTATCGGCGCCCTGACTAACTTGCAACCTTATGTCGATGCGCAAAATGTCGACCTGGATGATTTCTGGCCCGCCACGCTTGATCAGATGAAATACCAGGGCGATGTCCACGCCATGAGCATCTCGACCATCGTACAATTCTTGTATTACAACAAAGGTCGCATGAGAGAGGCCGGCTTGGATCCCGACAGCCCGCCGAGCACCATCGCCGAATTGGATGAGCAAGGCGCCGCGCTCAACGATGTGGCTGATGACGGAACGATCAATCGACTTGGGTTCTCCCCGACTGTGCCGGGGCTGCAAATCTGGGACTGGGGCGCTGCTTTCGGCAGCCAGTACTGGGACGAAACCGAAGGCAATATCGCCATCGACCAAGAAGCTATGATCGCCTTGTTCGAATGGTACAAATCCTATGCCGATCAGTTTGGCGCCGAGAACCTGCAGGCTTACGCCAGCACTTATGGCGGCAATAACTTCGGTCGCAATACGCCACAGGGCATCTACTACACCGGCTTGATCACGTTCTGGGTTCTGGGCAGTTGGTCCTATAACGATATGGGCGAATATGGTCCCGATGTCGATTTTGATGTTGTTCCGATCCCGCAACTGGAAAGCGCTGAAGACTCGGCGCCAGGCACATCAAACGGCAACATGTATCTTGTGCCTGCCAATTGCGCCAATCCGGACGGCGGTTTCGCCTTCGCCAACTTCATGAGTTCATCGCCCTTCGTGGCCATCAACAAGGCGCTGCCGGACAGCGTCATGCCTTCAAGACGCTCCCTGGCGAACCTGCCGGAAGTTGACGAAAAAGAAGGCGGCTGGACGATCCTGGCGCGCGACGAAATCCTGCCCAATACGCTGCAGCGTCCCAGCTTCGGCGGTAACGGCTTCTTTGGCGGCGCGCTGACCGATGCGGCGGAAAACGTCATGTTCCACGACGCTGACCCGGCGGAAGTGCTTGCCGACGCGGTCGCGCGTTCACGCCGCGAGGTAGAACGTCTGAGAGGTTAGAGACTTCCCGCTCTAACGAGTTGTAGGGGCGGCTCGGCGAGTCGCCCACATAACCAAGGAAACTGCCAAACCCGCCATGTTCAAATTGAAACGAGACCCCGCTAGCCAACCCAATAGTTGGCGCACGGACAATCTGCCCGCCTGGGGCTTGTTCTTTGTGTTTCCCTGGATCATTGGTTTTCTCGCCTTTACCGTTTATCCCTTCTTCGCCTCTCTCTATTTCAGCTTCACCAACTTTAATATCATAAACTTCACCCCGCGGTGGGTCGGCCTCGACAATTATGTCGAGCTGTTTACTGCCGATCCGCTCTTCTGGATTTCCATCAGCAACTCGATCAGATACGCTGCCCTGCTGCTGGTATTCGCGACCGTCTTTGACATCTTCATCGCTTATCTGCTGAGCCTGAATGTCAAGTTCCTGTCGATCTATCGCACGATATTCTTCTTTCCGGTGCTGGTGCCGGTGGTGGCGGCCAGCCTAACCTGGATCTGGATTCTCAACCCACGCTTCGGACTGATCAATGGCTTGCTGGATCTGATTGGCGTCAAAGGACCCAATTGGCTGGCGTCGCCGGACACCGCGATGCTATCGATCATATTGATCGCCGTCTGGGGCAGCGGCCGCCAAGTGATCGTCTATCTTTCAGGCTTCAACGATATTCCGCGCTCCTTGTATGAAGCGGCCGATATTGACGGCGCCTCCGGCACTCAGAAGTTCTGGCGGATCACACTGCCCTTGCTCTCGCCGCAGATCTTCTTCAATGTCGTCACCCTCATTATCTTTTCCCTGCAATCATTCTCCGAGGTCTTCATCATGACGCAGGGCGGTCCAGCGAATTCGACCCTGCTCTACGCCGTCAACCTCTATAACCGCGCCTTCCGTGATTACGCCATGGGCTATGCCTCGGCCTTAGCCTGGATCATGTTCCTCCTCATCCTGGGTTTGACCTTGATCATTTTCAAATTCTTGAGCGGGAAAGTCATTTATGAGCGCTAGGAACCTTTACTAAGATGACCGTCTTGCAACCAACCGCGCCCGGTCGCCGCGCGATGACCAGCGAAGAGCGCAGTTACTTTCTGCGCCAACGACTCAAAACAGTCGCGACCCACGCCATCCTGATCACATTTGGCATCACTTTCATGCTGCCCTTCGTCTGGATGGTCAGCAGCTCCCTGAAACCAAATGTCGATATCTTCGAGTTGCCGGTGCGTTTGATACCGAAGACCTATCGCCTCGAGAACTACATCGAAGCCACCAACGCCATCCCCTTCTGGCAGTACCTGTGGAATTCCACCTATTACACCATATTCGCCACCGTCGGCGCGGTGCTGTCCAACACATTCATCGCCTATGGTTTCGCCCGTGTGCGCTGGCGCGGGCGGAACGTACTCTTCATCATCGTCATTGCCACCATGATGCTGCCCTTCCAGGTGCGCATGATCCCGCTCTACATTCTGTTCGCCAGGATCGGCTGGCTGAATACCTTCCTGCCACTGATTGTGCCAAACTTCTTTGGCAACGCCTTCTATATCTTCCTGATGCGTCAGTTCATGATGACGCTGCCGAAAGAGCTGGACGACGCCGCGCGCATCGACGGCGCCAGCGAATGGGGCATCTTCTGGCGTATAGCCGTTCCGCTTTCCAAGCCGGCGATCTTGACGGTCGCCATCTTCGAGATCATCCATACCTGGCACGACTTCATCGGTCCGCTAGTTTATCTGCGGCATCCGACCAAATACACGCTGTCCATCGGCCTGCGGCTCTATTTCACGCAATACGGCGCCGAATGGGGGCTGCTGATGGCGGCAGCGGCCATGTTCACGATTCCGATGGTGATCTTCTTCTTCTTCGCTCAGCGCTCCTTCATCGAAGGCATCACCTTAACGGGCCTCAAGGGGTAGCTGCATGAGCCGCGTCCTGCTACAGCCTCATACAAGAGATGCGCTCAAATCCGGCATCGACGCATTGGCCGCGGCGGTAACGCCAACTCTGGGACCGCTGACCGGGCCAGTGGCGCTGGATGATGCCACGCGAAACGGTTCCCCCGAACTGCTTGATGACGGCGGCGCGATCGCGCGTCGAATCCTTCAGTTGAAAGACAAGGACGCCGATGTCGGCGCGATGCTGCTGCGCGAAACGCTCTGGGAACAGCGAGAGCGCCATGGCGATGCGACAGCGACGGCCGCTGTCTTGTATCAGACGGTATTCGCCGAGGGGCATAAATTCATCAGCGCCGGTGGCGATGCCATGTCGCTGCGGCGGCACCTGGAAGCCGGCATGAAGTTGATCCTGCGCGCACTGGAAGAACAAGTGTATCCACTCACGGGCATCGAGGCGATTGAGCAGTTAGCGCTGTCGATTAGCGGCGACGCCGATGCGGCCGCAGCGCTGGCGGACATTTTTGACGTACTCAGCCCACACAATCCGGTTGAAGCGCGCGACGGCGGACGCGACCTGCGGCACGAATTCTTCCTCGGTTCATTTTGGGAAAGCAAAGTTCCCTCCAACATCATCTTTGATGGCCTCGTCGGCACTCGGCTCGAGCTGAGCAACACAGCCTGGCTGATCAGCGATTTTGAACTGGATGATGTGCCGGCCTTGGTCTCTCTCGTGACCAGTGTGTTCGAGGCCGGGTACAAGTCGCTGGCGATCGTGGCTAAGTCCTTTTCCGAGCAAATTGTCGCGGCGCAAGGCGCGAACCAGCGCATGGAAGACTTCACCCTCGTCTACCTGGAGCCGACCGGACTGCTCGATGAGCAGGAAGCCGCGCTCGAAGATTTGGCGCTGCTCACTGGCGGCCAAGTCCTGCGCGCGATCACCGGGCGCCGCTTTGAAGATGTAGCCCCTGAGTCTCTTGGCAAGTCCGAAATAGCCTGGCTGGACCGCAACCGCTTTGGAATTATCGCGGGCGGCGGCGATATTGACGCCATACAATGTGAAATGACTGCGCTGGAGAGGCGCTTTGCAAGCAGCGGCGAAGAACGACGGCGGCAGGTGCTGCGGACGCGAATTGGCCGGCTCCGCGGCGGCTCGGCCATGATCTATTGCGGCGGCAGCAGCGAAAGCGAGATGCGCTATCGGCAGGAACGGGTCACCCGGGCGATCACAACTTTGCGCGCTGCTCTGCTTCAGGGCGCGTTGCCGGGCGGCGGAACCGCCTTGATACGCTGTATTGAGTCACTGCAAGCTGCTCACAATTTGAGCGATGATTTTCACGAGCGTATAGCCTATCAGATACTGATAACCGCCGTGCAGGCGCCTTGCCGCCGACTGCTGGAAAACGCCGGCCACGAATACCCCGGTGTCGTCATCAATGATATTGTTCGAGGCGGCAATGGCTACGGCCTTGCTCTGAGCGCGGGCGGCATGGCAGAAATCCATCAGAGCGGCATCGTGGATTCGGCAGCGGCCTTGATGGCGGCGCTGCGAAACGGTATTGGCGGCGCGGCGCTGGCGCTAACGATCGACACGATTGTGCACCGCGTAAATCCGCCGTTGGCGATTGAGCCGGGTGGACTGTCCGCCTCAAGCAAAATGGGCAATATTGAATTGAGATAGTAGACAGCTGCTGAAGAAAGGCAATGCGAGATGCGCTGGCAACCAACTGCGGAACAGAAGCGAAATTATGAAGAGCGCGGCTATTTCACCATCGAAAATGTGATTCCTCGGCAGACGGCGACCGAAATGCTCGGCGTGATCAAAAATTCAATCTTGATGCCGGAAGATGCCAATGTGAACCGGAATCCCGATCCAATGGATCCAATGAACGATGACACACCCGAGGCGCGCGCGGCACGTTTCCGCAAGCTCAGCAAATTTAACCAAAGAAACCCGCTAATCTGGCACAACGCCCACTGCAGCGAACCAGTACTGGATATCGCCCGCTACTTCCTCGGCGATGACATCTTGCTCAAATATGACAGCTGCTTCCTCAAACCAGCCCGTTCCGGCAGCGCCACGCCCTGGCACCAGGACAACGGCCTGTGGCGCGATGGCGATACGGAACCGTTCAACTTCTGGATGGCGCTTGATCCAGCCACTATCGAAAACGGCTGCCTGCAGATGATCCCCGGCAGCTACAAGACCGAAATTGTGCCGCATGTCCTGTACAAAGACAGTATCCACGGCGAACTTCCACGGGGACGCGTCGAAGAGATGATCGATACTTACGGCATCGAGCATATCGAGCTGGAGCCAGGCAGCGTCGTCGTTTGGCATAGCAACGCCTGGCATTACAGCCCGCCCAATACCAGCGACAGGGGCCGTATCGCCATCGCCGGCGTGATGAGCAGTCCCGATATCGTAGAAAACGGCCGTAGCGGCGATGTTGGGTACAAGTGGCTGATGAAACACGGCCAAGTCATGACCGACTTCCCGGCGCAAGAATACGTGATGCAGCGGCAGGAGCGCTGGCAGGCGGCGCCCTGGAAGAAGGTCAGTTAAGCTGCTTGCTGACCAACGTCGCGGACGAATCGCGCACGATCAGCTCTGACGGCATGATGACGCGCTGAACCGGCATATCCGGCTCGGCAATACGTCCGAGCATGAGCTTGGCCGCCTGCGCGCCGAGCGCCGTCGGATCGGTCGCGACTGTCGTCAAGCTGGGCTGCCAAAGCGAAGCTTCGGCGACATTGTCAAAACCGACCACGGCGAAATCCTTGCCCGCTTCCATGCCGGCGGCGCGCAAGCCCAACATCACGCCAAAAGCATTGACATCGCAATAACAAAAAGCCGCCGTGGGCGGCGCCGCTGCGTTTAGAATCTGCGGCACGGCGTCGAAGCCGCCCCGGCGCGTAACGCTGGTCTCCCTGCAAATCGCCGGGTCGAAAGCAATGCCATACTTTTCCAGCACTCTGCGGTAGCCGCGCAATCGACTTTGACGCGACGGGCTTTCCACCGGGCCGCCGACGAAAGCGATCCGTTTGTGTCCCTGTTGCACAAGGTATTCGACAGCGCGCGCCGTCCCGTTCTCGTTGTCCATATCCACACTGTCAAGGTCAAGGTCGCGGTAATGCTGAGTGGTTAATACGAGTGGACAATACTCGGCAATCCTCTGCAGCGTTTCCGCCTGTGTTCCGTTGACCGGCGAAAAAATCAACCCGTCGACATCGCGCTCCAGCATAGTTCTGACCAGGCGCGCCTGCTTTTCGTGGTTGTAGGTCGCTGCGCCCAAGAGCAGGCTGAAGCCCTCCGCCGCCAATTGAGCCTCAGCGCCCGAGGTCAGTTCCGCATTAAACGGATTGGACAGATCATTGATGATAAAAGCAACCGTGTAGGAACGCTGTGTGCGCAGGCTGGCCGCGCGCTGGTTGTAGACATAACCCAGTTCTTCAATCGCAGCCAACACTCGCTTCCGCGTGGGTTCCGAAATGCGCGGGTTGCCCTGCAAAGCCAATGAGGCAGTGGCAATGGAAACAGATGCGGCGTCAGCGACATCCTGCAAGGTTACTTTCTGGCGTCGTCTTTTATTCCCCGGCTGCCCCATTGTCCGCTTCGACTTTCATTTGGCGCCCGCTTATCAAATGATGCCAAGGTAAACAGTTGCGTCTCATTCAATCGAAGTTTATCACAAACACGCGGGTACAAACATCACGCCCGGCGCGAGGCAATTGCGGCTGCAAGCTGCAACCTGTCAAAGCGCGACCCTGCTGCTACAATTGCGCTCGTGAAAACACTGGGGGAACGCAAACATGGAGAATCTGGCGGATATCGGTCTGGTTGGCTTGGCGGTGATGGGGCAAAACCTCGCCTTGAACATCAACGATCACGGCTATCGCGTCGCCGTCTTCAACCGCACAACCTCAAAGATCGCGCGCTTCCTCGATAACGAAGCGGCGGGCACGGACATCATCGGCGCCTATTCGCCCGAGGAGTTTGTGCAGAGCATCAAGCGGCCGCGCAAGCTGATCCTGATGATTCAGGCGGGCGCGGCGGTCGACAAATCCATCGCGCAACTGGCGCCCTTGCTGGACGATGGCGATATCATCATCGACGGCGGCAATTCCAACTTCAAGGACAGCATTCGCCGTACGCGCGAAGTCGAAGCGCTGGGCAAATACTTCATCGGCGCCGGCATCAGCGGCG
>JAODVQ020538924.1:0-22716 GCA_025400075.2 Phenganax stokvisi
CCCCCCCCCCCCCCCCCCCCCCCCCCCCCCCCCCCCCCCCCCCCCCCCCCCGCAGGGGGTTCTGGTGCGTATTTCTATTAGAGTGTTAAACAACTCCGTGAGCACGCACGTGTTCACGCAATAATATTAAATATTTTCCATAATATTTCGCCGCACAAATGGCAAATAACAAATAACACGGCATAAAAACTTTATTCCTACAGCTATACATTTTCCAAATGAAATTTGCAAACTCTAGGCGTTTCTCGCCATCCTAAATACTATGTCAGAACGATAGATCGAACAGAACGCTACAAGTCCGCAATTAGGGGCAAAAAAACCGAAAATTCCCAACTGATGTTCACTAGTGTTACATTCCAGACAATCGTGCAGTGATGTAGACTTCCATTGACCGTTCCAAATCACATATAGGCTGCAAATTTGGGCTAAGTCAATGGAGCGAAACTCTGCGACTGAAGTCAAGTAAAGTTAAAATAGTCGGTGATGAATTTTTGTGGATGTATTGTTGTCTAGCTGTAGACTTGCATTGTAATGAATGTAAAGATAAATTATCATAGCCGGGAAAGTTTACATTTACCAGTCAATGGTACTATACTGCTGCTATGTGTTACTGAGTCTTGGTAGGATTTTAGACTGAGTCGTAATGGATTGTAAACTTTTGGAGTTGCAGTTCGAAATAGTAGATTCTTGGAGTTTGTTGCTTTCCTGATATATTTTGTACAACATTATGTACATGTAGCTACCCCATAACTACAAACAACGACAAGCATCTAGATTGGTACGAATAATCTGAAAAGTAGTATTAGAGAGCTAAAACTATACCAACATGTTTCTTGTTATCCACATATAAAGTAATCGTTACCATATGGCTAAGTATCTATACACAACTTAATTAAGTCTGCTATAACAAGTGCGGATATTTCATGGTGCTCTAATGTAGTCTCTAGACTGCACAGCTACAAGTACAAGCCTGTACATTCAAATACTATTCGGCAGTTACAACGTACAAATACATATCGTGATGATGCCATCGTAATCCAGAAATAGAGCGTGGTATAATGTGGATACTGAAGTAGAGTATCCAGGTAAGTAGGTGTACGGGGTGTGGCATGGTCGGTGCGTGTATAGTGCTGTAGTGGTGTGTAAGTGTATGAAAGACAGACGCTCTTGCAGCTATCTTGCATGAGTACCTTAATTATCCGAATACACGCCTGCCTTGAATAAACGCCGCACTTTTTTCCTTGGATGCGGCGTTAATTCTAAGCAGTCACCTAAGCAGTGGAAGTACTTATCTCTAAAAAAAACAGTGTTGCCCCGTTGTTCTGCTGTGAGTTAAATGATAAATTGACAGTTCTTTGAAAGTTTGCATGGTGATTAACTATTCTAATATACAGTTTCGTGGAAACACCATTTAAATTTATTTATGCAAAGCTTTCGGTCTGTAAGCCTGGACCGTCATCAGTGCGAAGCCATCATCATCATCATCGCTTTGCACTGATGACGGTCAGGGCTTATGGATTGAAGGCTTTGCATAAATAAATTGAAGTGGTGTTTCCACAAAACTGTATATTAGAAATTGACAGTTGTTGTTACCAAATTTGCAATAAACGCTGCCCTCGAATAGGCACCGCCGTCAAATAAACACCGCACCTAAGAAGTCTAAAATTTAGTAAACGCTGCTGCGTTTATTCGAATAAATACGGTAATACTCAATAGCCGGGATGTAACAGAGTGTGGCGGGTGAAACACTATTGAGATCTCAGAAACTTTGTAGTCTCCTTGAGGTCTATAGTCGGATTTGGATGACGGGCAAGTATATCAAAATTGGCTTTCAATAACGTTTCAAATGTCTTGAACGCCAGTTTGAGACATAAAGAGTTGATCCCTTTTAAATTCATTGCAGTACACGACAATCAAATGGGAAAAATCGTCCACAAAATTTTTGGCTGGCCCGTCATTTGGTTTAAAAATCACATGGTTGCAAACTATACCTATTGTCTTCTGTTTCCGGCTGCAGTCCGTTTAAAAAGTTGCGTTGTAGACAGCATTGAAAAGAGTTTGCACTCTGTTTGTAACAGCAGAGCGCATAAAGGATAGGTCCTTTAAACCCGCTAGCCTCATCATACCGCTGAATTCCACGAGGGGGGGCATCACACAAACAATACAAAGAAAAAACTTTTTAAAAACTAAAGAGAACGTGGAAATTTAAAATACTAGAACTTTACAAAATTAATTAAAACCGTTTGGACAGAGTATTTCTTTAGTTGGCACGTATCTTACTTTTGAAACAGTCGAGTCGAAACTACTGGCCGATTTAGTTTCAAGTGAAAGATCATTCCATATCATAGCGCCGCTCTTCTCAAGCTTCTTCCTGGATATTCTGTTCTAGGTTTCGGAAGTGTTTAATCATATTCGCTATTTCTAAGGGTGTACAAAGTTTGAGTTACATTTCTGGTATAGGTAAAATGATATAGTTTGTAGTCTCCAGTACAAAAAAATACAGTGCAGTGCATCTAGTGCGCTACAGGACAGTACAGTACAGTATGCTGAAGTATAGCGCAATATAATTTAGCGCAGTTTATTTGCTTGTAGAATGTAGGTAGGCTTAACAATCATTAGTCACATCTTGTTGCGTTTACACGGGAGAGAATAGTTCGTGATTCGTGGAGAATTTGAGGTAGTGCCAGTGTACCAGTACAACATTAAGCGGTTCATCTCGAAGTACAGGGTTATGATTTTGTCCTCATCTCTATGTTCTACTTGCGTGGTACTACAGATGACCTGGGAATACTGCAAAAGAGTACCCATATTCCCTACTCCGCGTTTACACGAGTATAAATTAGTAGATTCTCAAAGAATTAATACAACATGCAATATGGAGACTTATTATCATAATCATGAATAGTTTACCTGGACAGCACAGCTCACTATATTTTATACATGCTCTTGCTAGAAAATTGTGAAAAAGATTAATGCACTGTAATATTTACTTACGGCACCACTTTTACCTTGGAAAGTACGCACAAACTATCTCCTTGTAATTGCTTTTATTTACTTCATAAGTATTGCTAACTTTGGTGTTCGGACACTTCATGGGTTAGTTGAAGTATAAAGTCCAAAAAAAAACCCAAAAGGGGGGCCACAATTTTTTTACGGAAGCAAAAAACAAACAATCCGAATCAGTTTACTTGTTGCTTTTTGTTTTGTAGCGAACTTGCATCTTAGATCCTAAATGCATGAATATTCTGCCCTTGTCCTTGAGAAGGTAAATAAATCTCAAGCACGTTTTGAGCAAAAGCTGTTCTTACGATAAACTTAGGGACGTGGATCATCCGTTTGGGTGACTGACTGCGAATCTGCATTGTTTCTCTCTCGTGTAAACGCGGTGTCCTGCTCCTCCACAGGAACCTGAAGTATGGAATCTTTTCTCCAAGCGCCGGCCTCCGAAGCAAAATTTCATACGTCGACTAAGTTTGCGGAGACAAAGCAAAAAACGAGAAAGAAAATCTTACGCTGCGATAGCAACGCCCGCTCAACCCGAAGATACCAGGGTGTCTGAGTCGATATCATGTGATTCGTTTAGTGGTTCAACCGAAGGAAGTACTGAAGATCCTAGTCCTAATAATAACCTCTACGAAGAACCCAGTATTGATCCAAGGTCATCTTATTACCAAACTCCGGCTAGCACTCTACGTTCGAGCACGCATCAAGACGAACATTATAGATCACCAAACGTTGTAGATTATTATAATGATGCTTGGAATCAAAGTACTACGTTTGCATCGCCAGGGCAAACGAAACCCAGCAGTTATCAGGAACCTATTGGTAGTAATCCATTTAGTAACCAAGCTAGTGCAGTAAGTATTGCTAGGAAATTACGGTAGACAAAGCTAAATTTTGTTCTCTATCCACAACATCTCAGTGTACTACGCGTGTAATATTTCTAGGAGTACGATCCAAATCGGTTATTAAATGCGAAATCCCAGTCCATGCCTGATGAAGCAACTGAGCAAGATAATGATAGTACTGATGGAGCTGCACAAGGGGATACTCCAGTCTCGAATTACAATCCTTTTGATGAGGACGACGATGCGGAACAAAACGAAAAGTAAGCATGTACATGTACATTGTGTATAATTTTTGAAAACGTATACATTGTAAAGTTTTGCCGAAATCGCAGTTCTTGTTTTTGCTCATGATTATTTTGACTTGTGAAAGCTGCAAAGGCCACAACTCATTTCATATGAGTGTTAGTTTACCGAATTCTCATTCCATGTTTTCGTTGACTATGGTAGCATTGTGTAAATACTTGTATTGTACGTACTGAGTTTGCATCGAAACAGACTTAAGTGAAAAAGCCGTTTTGTTAAACACACGCAAATTGACTTTAGTTGGCTATCGTTTTGTTAAAATCTGCTCAAAATACTTTCTTCAGGTAGTTGAACATTTTTTTTAGCACGAATCATGCAATAATTATTATACTCAGATATGGCGTGACCTAAGTTTTTCAACACTGTATATCGCATCGATCGAAAGCCGACTTTGTGTCCTTAATTGAAATTCTTCTCTTCCAACAAAAACAAAGTATCTGTGCCTGTGTCTTTGTAGCGTTCAAACGGAGTTACCGAAGGTGAATGGCGACATTGTAGATCACGATTTATCGGAAAAGCCAGCAGATGTTCCGGGGGTACCTGTACGTGCCAAGTATGACTACGAGGCGAGTGAAGACGACGAACTCTCATTTCATTGTGGAGATATTATTACTCAGCTCTCGGAGGAAGATGGTCAGGGCTGGTGCAAGGGAAAGTTAAATGGTGTCGAAGGACTCTTCCCAGCTAAGTGGGTCGAGGCTGTTTAATGTATTGGTAGTAGTGGGTTTCAGTAAACGCTATCGTGCGACAGGTGGTTAGGTTTACTCACACTATGAAATAGCGTACGGGCGTACCTAAAAAAGGTGAAGTTTTTCGGAATCGTTTCGTATATATACTTTTGATATTAATGATCTGAAAAAAGTTGTTTTAGAAAACGTTTATCATTCACTGGAAAGCGGTTTTTTCACTTTTGAGTACAGCACGCTGTTTATTAAGGTCTGTTGAAGGAATACAATATGTAGTTGGACCAACATTTTATATGCAGAAGTTGAATCTGTTCAATTACCATGTAAGATGCTTTTATTGTCCTATGTTGTTGTTTGGTTAGGTTGTGTTGCTCGGTTCAGTTTGATTTTATTTAAACTGTTCGCCCAACATCGCTCTAACTTGTTGCGTATATATTGCATCCGTTTAAAAAGTTCGCTTCTGTATTCACTTTGGCCGTTCGTTTTGCTCAAATTTCCTCACTTCCGAAAACGGTTAACCAACTCCATTAATAGATGACAATAACCGTTAGTTCGCGTTTCGTCATTGCGGCGCCATCTTGGGTTATACTTATCTATACTGACGAAGATATTTTTGTTTTTAATCTGTAGGAGAATACTACCCTCGCGAAAAGTGCGATCATATAATTATCTTCAAACTTCAGTAAATTGTCAGTGTTAGCTATGCCACCTGTTGCGCGATAATAGTTAATGAAACCAGCTATACAGTGATTTTAATTGTATAATAAGCTATAATAGCAAATATACTCAGAGTAGTGAAATATCTTTGAAGTCGGAAGCTTGACATTGTCGTAAGACATTTTCTTTGTAGTCAAGTCAATGCGATATAAACTATTAATCTATTCATTCACTCCTTTTCTTTTATCCACTCCTTTGTTACTCTTACGCGCTGATCTTGCAGCAGACATGCATAAGTGTTTTGTGATATCGATCGCATTGTTGTTGTTTTTAGTGAATTACAAAGCAGCGTTTTAATGTCTTTCGTGTTGGAAAGTTGATCTTTCTTGTGATAAATGCTAACGAATACATCGCTTGCGACAAATTTTAACGAATACATCGCATTTCTCTTTGTATATAACTCCATTTTCTGTGCAGCAACGTAAAAGTCAGTTCTCACTGGCGATTTCTAATTTACTGCTATTTTTCTCGTGTTGGAAGGGATGTGATAGAGTAGATATCTGGCGAAGGCACTAAATTCAGTAATTTTTGTAGTGCAGTCTTAAATCAACCTACTTAATCGCATGTGTTAATGGGAGAAAAATCGCGGCAAAAATCGTCGTGTGAATGGGCTTAAATGTTGAATTGTAAAATGAAATTTACCTTGCAAATTTCACGAAGGTCACTTTTCGGTCAATGCAATCAAATGCTTGGTTAGTAGCTCGTTAGATCTCATAGTTTGTTTCGTACAGTTCTTAGTCCAACGTTTATTTTATACTTGTATACATGCATTAGTATAAATATACTTGCGTTTCACATCTCTTTTTGTTGTTTTTTAATTTCAATACAGGTTTAGTGCCCCCCCCCCCCCACAGTAGACTGTATATTCTTTTTTATTATGCAATCTTGCAATCATTATTATTTGCAGAAAAAAGTATTTTATAGTATTTGTATAGTGTAAGTATTGTAGTGTAAGTCAAGAAATGCTTCAATATGCGTACTTGACATCTGGAGGCAGTTTTTCGAAAGTTGGATAGCCGTACCCCATTAGATAGTGAATTTTTCAACGTTCCTAATTGGACAAAAAATACCGAAACTTCCGTTTTGGTCAATGATATAAATATTGAAGAGTTAAATCCGTAGACATTAACCATACTTTTTTGTGATAGCGATCAATGGAAAATTTCACGAGGGTTACAAAAACTCACTATCCAGTGGATAGCATTATTCACCTTTCGAACAACGAGCCTCAATTTTGCGAGAGCTGTAATGAAAAGCGATGCGTACTATATGCTATTGGTAAGACAGGAAGACAGTATCAACAATTTAGTATCAAGTATTTACAGATACGTTATTCACAACTATATGCAAAGTAGTAAAATTGAATGTTTTGCACACCCACAATAATTGTAGTCTTTTTTCTCTTGTTTCAAGTTTCATAACTATAAGACGTGCGCTACATGCGTAAATACGCTACTGCGGCATAGAGATTGTAAACAACACTAGAGGGGGGAGGGGGGCTTAGATCGCGGATGTATACGCCATGCATTATTTTGGTTTCACCTGAAACCAGTGATGGATCCAGCATGATCTTGTAGGGGGGGTGCTCCGGTTTGGTGCAGGTGTTGAATCGGTTGACAGTCGATGTGCCCTCAGTCTGTGATTCCCCCTTTGTGGGTGTCGGACTGTTGTTCATGGGCATTGCATAACTGCGTGCACCAGTTCAATTATATTCTCTACTTATAGTCTGTATATTTCGAGTTCCACTGCAAAATTATTTAGAACACAAGGAAATTTGCACCCCCCTGCACCCCCTCTAACCAGCGTCAGCGGGAGTGCGCTCCAGCAAATCCACTGCTTGAAACCACAAAATATTAACACCTGTGTCACAAAGCTAGTGGACAATTTGCATTTTAAACTAAATTTTGAATTAGACCAAATGCCGAGAATCAATTACCACAGCTAAAAAGAGCATCATAAATTTAGTAGAATTGCGAAGTTTAGTTGCGAAATGTTGAAATATGCGAAGAATATAGCCTTGCGAAGTTTACTAAGTTTGTATGTTTTTATTGCAGCCGGAATTGCTACCATTAGAGAGTTTGGGAACGCGATGGCAGAAGACGACAACGTATTCATGAATTAATTTTGCATGGTTATTCACAATTAACGTAAATAATTTAAGAGCACACGTTGTGTATAGGTTGACGTTTTCCCGACAACGTCCTTTGAGGTGAATTGCCGTTGTTTGGAAAACGTCAATAACAATTCGCTCCAGGCTTTACTCGGTCGTAGACGTTGCTGTCGTCTTCTGCCGTCGCGTTGCCAAACTCTCTATTATCGGGTCAAAAACGGTAGCAATGTCCCCTAGCGGAAGGGTGGATTTGTGATGTGTGAGACTCCATTTACACGGTGCCGTTTTTGCAAGCCCGATGAAAATGGCGTCGTGTAAGCGTTGTCTCGGCCTTGCAAATATTGACATTGGCAAAATATTGGCAATTTTTCGGCTTCACTTTCATTTCGCTGCTATCCTTTCAAAAGTTTAAAATTTTTTGAGTTCACTGTTTTTGGCTCAAGCACTCCTTCCAGATATGCTATAAAGGTCAGTGAAGATCAGCAGCTACGATGTAAGTGGCACTAAATCGCAGCACTCAAAAGGTACATGTGTGCATTAAATCTGAAGTCCAGTGAATGAAATTTTTAGTAAAAACAGTCAATTTCACATCTTCAAATTTCTCAATAAAATGCGTTTATTAGAAAATGTAACTTAGCTATTCAAGTATAATAGGAAACGATTACAAAGTAAGAAAGAAACATAATTATATATTAAATAAGCTACAGAATCGTGTACCACAGGTCTACAGCCTAGCATCTTAGCTTGACGTAGAATTTGCACGCGTCGTCAGTACTTTGTTTCTTTTCCTCGAGTTACTCTTTTCCTTTGCCCTACATAATGGACACAAAAGAAAGTTAATAAGAATTTATGAAGTCATTGCGGCAACTAGGATTGAGAAAACTTTCTGATTTTCATCTCCCGAATGATCGACATATCCATTTTTCGCGGCCCTTGGGAATAATGTTTGTCTGTCTTTGGCAAATTAAGCGTAAGCGTCGCGGGTGCATCGCCGACCATTTGCGACACATGCATCAGCGTTATATTCATGTTGCGTCAAATCTTTAAAAGAAACATGCCCTTTGGTAACTTGGCAAGCCTTGTCACTTTTCCGTTCGCTTAAATCTGATTCCCTGATAAAACTTGTATGCAAGGTACCACAACTTAGGCACATGCACAACGTAAAGGTTTTTTGTACCTTGTTTTTATGAAAAATGTACATTTTTCACCGATGATTCTTTTATGTCGGAAATAGACACCGAACCCATCGGCAAACTTCGAAATTTGTAGAATATAAACAGCATGTTATCGTTAAAAGCAATCTCAAACATATGAGGAATGGCAAAGAAATTCCAGCCTATATTTCTCGAATCGTCAAACAAATAAGTTGATGAACATTATATCTGTAAACATTGTTTTTTTATGATGTACCCATTTTCAAGCTAATGCCTGTTACTTATACTTGACTAATGGCCGTAAACTCTGAAAAACAGCAGACGCAAAGCTTTTGTGCATGCTTGGATGGCGAACGCTTAGCGCATATATATATTCCTTGTATCATGAAGAAAAATTGAAAAGGAAACTCAAATAATTTGCATCCGGATTTTTAACCAGCATGATTTTCGGCCCCTATAGTAGTTAGAAGAGTCCATTCAATTGAAAACATGTTTTTTCTAAACATAAAATTTCTATTCTGTTTTAAAGGTCTAAGTTAGCTTACTAAACCTTGAATTAAATAAAATATTGAAGCATGTTTTCGATTGCTTTTATGAATTTTGATATACTTTTCCATGAATCTCGCTTGCATCAATTGAAATCTCAATTTTCGAAGCGGACGCAAAGAAATATAAAAAATTAATAGCTGGTTAAATTTTAACCAAGAGTTCACGCTAGCCACCACTGGCCTCGGAAAATAAACAGAATAGAAGATTGTAATCATATAATCGGTATTAATTTATGGCGTTTTTAATTTTTTTAATATTTTTAAAGAAATCCAAATGTTTTAGCAAAACTTACCTATTTTGCACCTCGAATATGTCTCTTTTCACCACATATACGAGTATTTTGACATTCTTTTTTCATCCCAATTTTTCCAACCGGAATGCATGGTGGGCATGCCTGCCTGGCTTTTCGATTCTTGCACACAGGAGTGCTAAGACAGCTAACTTTTAACATGGCGGTTGCATTATCTGGGATACATAATGGACAGTTGGGACTTCGTTTCTTTCTGTCAGGGCATGGAGGAGTAGTGACCGGGCAGCCTTGATATAAGTTACGTTTGGCATATGGGATGCATGTAGGGCATGTTTTTTTCGCACTACGTTTCGTCTTGCTACAGATTGGACTATCAGGGCAATACTTTTGGAAAAATGGAATGTCGCCCAATGGTAAACAAGGTGGACAGTTCACGCTTCGTCTTTGCCTGTTACATATAGGAATATTTTCTATAGAGGAACAACGTTCTTCGTAAATTTTTCTAGATCCTGTAATAGCGATCGGAATACAAGGAGGACATAGATTGTAGTGTTTTTGTTGCCTTCCACTTGAAGTTTTCGAAGCGCCTCGTTTTCTCCTAATACAGATAGGAGTGTTAGGACAAGTTTTCTCATAGTATTTTGCTAGAATGACTGGTGTACATGGAGGACAAGGACGGTATGTTTTTGTTGTTTGGCCGTCCTTTTCTTTCACGTCTTGATTTGGTTTCACGTTGAAGCACACCGGTTTGGCAGAACATCTGAGTTTGTAAACTTCACGTTTTTCCCACGGAATGCAAGGAGGACAGGAAGTTTTATTTTGCTCCTGCTCCATTTTCGTGTCTCGTTTTTTCTTCTGGCAGATTTCAGTACCTACACATCTGCCCGACTTTTCGAATTCATGCATTCGATGGAACGGTATACAATGAGGGCATGCTTCGTCTGCGTCTGCGCTTCGCTTTTGTTTGGTGCAGATGGGGGTAGTGGGACACTGCTTCTGCTCTCTTTCGCTACCAGGTATTATGCAAGGTGGGCAAACCAATGTGGCACCCCATGACGTTGCAGTAAAATGAAGTACGACGACAAGGATAGGAAAAACGGTGTTCATTCTGAAACACAACAAAAAAATCGAAAATATTATTCTTAAATATAGCTTACATCGAAAAATACATTATGAGGACGGAACATAATTTAGATGTCTTATGATAAGCTCGATATTCGAAGCAATAGACTGTTGAAAACTGTTCGTGGTTGCCAAACCATGATTTTTCCAACGCATATGTATGAACCAAAAGCTTAAGTGTTTTAATGTTTTCTTTTGTAACTCGGTTCAGGAGAAGGAACTTTCTAATTCCTCCGGAAAGTATTTGGGAACAAAATTGACAGCCTTAGCAATAAACTTTATCAACGATTTGATGCCAAATTGTATGAATAATCTGCTTCAAGTAAAACAAATTTGTCCTTCAATTGCGTTTTGGAAGAACATAAAATAAACACAAGATAAGCTATTCATCTTGTTCCAATAGCCTTTCCTTTTGGTTGTGATGGTTAGGAGAGGCGAGTTTGGGACATAAAACCCAGTAATCTAGTACCAACCGATGTAAAAGCTAATATACCGTGGGTGGACAAAACATTGTGGCCTCTATCGACCCTCATCAAGAAATAGTGTTTTTTGCTCACAAAATTCAAGATATTCAAGACCAATCCAGAAACAGTCACGGTACTAACCAGATATTTCAAACTGCTCTCCATGTGTTTAGTATCACGACTGTGTTTGAACGGTTGTAAAATTTTCAGATTGGTTTAGACAAATTAAAAACCGTTTTTTAGTGGAGGGCACTTTTTTTACCCACTGCATATGACAGCAAATAGACCTGAATCGCTAATACATTGGTGCTTCTGCGCTCTGAATAAAGGAACAAATGAATTTGACATATTTTTGGTCAAAACTTTTTAAAAATTTCAGTCAAGTTCAATTCTACAGGAAATACGAAGTTGTAGGAGCATACTAGATCCGCCAGACGTAATACTGTGGTGAATTTTATAGCCTAAATTTTACATAACAGCATAACTTGAAACAATTTATTGCAATAATTATCGGTTTCCTGATGACCAGGACCCAGTTGTATAAAAACGTGGTTAAAGTAGTTACGTACGAATATCAACCAATCAGAATCTCTTATTCAAGATTTAACTACTTTTTAACTAAAAAATCGCAGTTAAAACGTAGTTAAAAGTTTTATACAACCGGCCCCAGTATACCACAAACTTTGTAATCGCCTTCAAGAGTCGTGAATACTGGTGAACAATTGTGAAAACGACAAAAGTTGTGACGTAGCCTATATACTCCGAGTAAGTTGCCAAAAAATCTCTACCCGAAAGAGAGGTTTTTGCTGAAGTGTCGAATTTCAATGTTTTTTCGGGAAATTTTCCAAGAACTATGTTTCCAAGAAAGATCCGTTATGAGCATTTAAAACTCTGGTTTTGGGTTTGAAATTTCATTAGGGATTGAAACTTTAGCAATCGAATTAAGGAATTTGAAGTATTCCTTGTTACTACACCAGCCATTTAAAATTGACATTTTTTTGTTTGGTAAAACCGTCGAATTTTACGCAGAGGGTGTTCAAAAAAGTGAAACATCCAAATTCGTGTCAGCTATTTATTCGTATAACCTCTTTACTGAACGCAGACGACTTGAAGCTTTATCCTTTTAGTTTAATTAAGACGATTAGCAACCCTAAGCTTCTTGTTTTGATGCACCCATGGATTAAAACCTGGAAAATTACAACGCTTATTCTTTGTTTTGCATTTGAAAGGGCTTCTTTTTTCGGGCACACCCAAACAGTAAAAGATGGCAGACTTGGCTCGGCGCCATTTTCGATCAGATTAGAAAAAATTGAATTGAAGTTAATCGGCAGGAAATTTGCAAGAGCAAACTTAGAACCAACACTATTTCAACTACGTTGAATACTATGACAGTGTACGACGTCACATTGTTCAAAAGGGTCAAGTATCGAAGTCAAGCATTAATTAGACTGAATATTTTGCGGTTCTTATGATTAAGTAGCCGGGACAATTAATAGAAGAACCGGCATTACCATAGTTTTGAATTTCATAAACTTGTGGTGATTTTATCATGCAAAGTTGACATGTTGAAGGTATTATACCTTACTATGACGTCATTAGGCAACACACCTTGGAGTACTCAATATGTTAGGAGATATTTCGGCTATAAAATCATAAAGTGAATGTTCTTGAATGCTGGAAATCCTGAGTAACGGATAAGCAGACTGACTCGAGGATTTCTACCTGAACATGATTCCACTACTGTATAGTGTTGTCTCAAAAAAGAGTTACGTACACAGAATCCAAAATTTCTTTGGACAGAAGGATATGGGTATGACCATTTAAACTTCGTTCCCCATTCTTTCACTTTTTTCCATATTTAACCTTTTTCAGGGTGTGTTCTTTCGTTTATTGGGGGAAATGGCACAACTAAAAACGAACGCCCTTACTGCTATAGAAACTTATGTAAATCACTGAGCACTTATTCATAGAAGCTGTAATTGAATTCATATATAGAATCTGAATTTGAATTCGAAGTCCAGGCTACCAATCACAAAAATGTTTCTTTGATCTCGGCCCAACACCTTATCCAGTTCTACCGTCTTCATAGTTTTTATAGTACAACTGTATGTACTCTATATTTTATCACTAGTGCGATATATCAGTCATAAGATAATTTCCCGCCAATTTAAAGCGGTGAAATTTCTGGAGATGCGAGTAACTTGTTTGTGGTGTATAAAAAATCTGAGTCTGTCTGAGGTCTTTTTAAATGAACATAAGTAGAAAACGTGAGAAATTTACTTTATTTGTGCTACAAGATTTGGGGAAAAGCTCATAGTTCTGTTTTATGAAAGACATTCTATTTTCATAGTTACTTTGCTACAATTTCACTTTTTTATCCTAGTGTAAAAAACTATGTTGCCGATCTGCTGTGCTCATTAGAAACGCTTCTTTTCATCACTTCAAAATTGGGCATATTTTAGGTTGCCACTGACGTGCAACATTCTCAGTACGAGGCGTTTTGATGATGGAAAGAATCAAAGCCGCCGCAGGGGAGTTGGGAGGGGAAGATTAAATGGGAACAGCCCAAAGTAGTTGTGCAAAAAAATCGAAATAGCTTTCAGGTTACCCAAATATGTATAAATATAATGAACGCGTGTAGCAATGTAAAATAATCGATCGATATTTATCGTTTTTTTATCCCTGGCCCCTGATTCATGTGTTATTCTTATTCTCCTCCACACTGCTGAGAGTAATCCTTATGAAGCATGTTCTGGGTTAAGGGGTAGTAATGGGACCAAGATTTTTTATACCCTTCATGGAATGGGACTAGTTTGTAGGTGATTTTCATGCATGAAAGAATTTATCTTTCTCTATTCTATAATTTAGACAATGCATGCAGGATAATGTTTTCAAAAAATTTGCTGAAGTATTTGTCGGGTACATGATAGCCATAACTGTAGCATTCGTATTCTGAATCCTCCCAAATCTACAAGACGAAATTTCGAACATAAATGCAACCACATCCAAGCTTCAAATTATGGAAAATAACTAATAATAACAGACTCGAGTGAAAGCTAATTTTAAACATTCCATATCCTTGTGATATGCACGCCTTTTCACTTTTTGGGCCTATCAGCTTCCATATTGTAAATCATTGATACGAACTTCCCTTAGACACTGTAGTGAACTTGTAGATGCAACATTACATTTAAAAATGCATTAAAACGAGATGCCGTGATTCTACAGAGTAAGGCTACAGTATTACGTCAATGAATATTAATTGTCTAGTCTTTTCTGTGACATGCTTTCTGAAATGCTGTTGACTGTCATGACATACTGTAGCTCTCAAGTTTGGATACATGTTGTATCATGGCATCTATGCAATGAAAGGAGCCCTAAGTTAGTAAGTTAAAACAGAGAATTTTTACAATGAAAGATGTAATGTTAAGTGACTGTTCATTGTAAATTAATATACTTTGATGTTGGTGTGGTCCCATACACTTTAAGCTGTTTATAATATCATGCCTATAATTTCAAATTAAGTCATGCAGAAAACAGTTCCAGAACTAGTTGGAGCTACTGTTTATTACAATAAAAAGCATTCCTCAGAAAATGATGCAAAACTGTTAAAGGAGGTGTACAGTTTATATAGTGCAATTACTGCCTCTACTGAAAGAAAGTATTATATGGCTAGCTACATGTGATAGACATGAGTTCTGAATAGGATGTATTTCTTACTACTTCATACAAGCGCAAATACCAAAGATTTAAGTCAATTCACATAAACAAAAACTACAAAAACATACGATTGTTCAAACTTTAATTGCGAAACATGTTTCGTGACATTGTTTTGGTCATAAGCTCTCATAGATGAAGCTCTTTAGCAAAACAAGGAAAATCTCTGATCAACCACCATAATACTTGCACAAAAAAAAACGAAATCTATTTGATGTTTTCAACGTTTTTTAAAGACGGCTATATAAGTAACTTCAATAGAAAGAAAATTTTAGTATAACCCATTCATTCTTGAAATTTTTAACATGCTTTTTAGAATTTTTGCGTAGATGCTCTTTAAGTTTCTTAATTGGTATATAAGACAGCAAAACAAATTCGAAAACGACCTGACAAACTTTTATTACTTATAAAGTTTTGTACTAACCTTGAAATGTTTTACAGTATATATACGTGTACTGTTCTCCAAATGTTATCAGTGATATCACCAACCAACCGCACTGTAATCTCTACTTGTATTCACCAACTGCAATCACCAAGTCTATCGCTCTCCAAATGTGTTCTCCAACGGTATGCTTTCTTTTTAAGTAGTTTTGTCCTCTGAAGATTTCGAGACAACTTTGTCTTTACCAAAGAAATTGAGGCGTATTTATAGTGCTCGTTACTGTTCGCGTTGATCACGCGAGCTCGTGTTCCTGCTGAGCGGTGCTTGACCACAACAAACGTGTCCCACATCCTTGCATTTCCTAATTTTGTTATCTCTGACCTTGGCAAGCAAATCGTGAAATTTCTCATGCTCTTCAAACAGCGTCATGTTTTTGCTCCACAAAAACACACATGCTTTCATTTGGCACGGTCTTAATTGCGGGATATCACCGGTAATATCACCGACCTACTTGTAGCAGCGTAATTAGTAAAATATAGTTCCTTTGTAACTTTTGTACCTCCGGGTTGACACCAGCTCAAGCCAGTTGGCACAACTAGCAGACCCAGTGTAACTGGTTATGCTACATGCTAAAGATTTCCATAAACAATTGAAGCATTTTAGATTTTTTAGAAGAAAAACTACGAATGCAATATCTGCTAAAAAGTTGGTGCATTTTCTCAATAGTTATACTTCTTCAATTAGCCCATGGTAACTTGTGATGTTACAGTACCGTATGGGGATATAAATGCAATGTGTACAAACTGCGCAAGTGGTTTTATCAGATTTTTAAACTCGAGGCGAAGCTAAGTGTTTTTAAATCTGACAAAGGCCGAAATACAAGGTTTGTACATGGCTTCCAAAATTCATGATTTTGTTGGCTTATTAGCGTTGGAATTTTCAGAATTGAGATAATCCACGTTCTAAAAATTAAAGCAGAAATTTTGAGCGAGTCTATTTGATTTGTATTTTGCTTATGAATTTTTAATGAATTTTAGAAGGAGTATCTCTGAACGACTAGTCAAGAACGTTTTTGTCATACAATCTGGTGCTGTAATTATAATTAGTTCTAAATTATACACCATAATATGTACTGCTAATCAGTATTGTGACAGTTTTAACAACAGTTTAGCAATGGCAAGGGAACAGATTCCACCTGTATGAACTGCTCATTTGTCACAATTCTCAATCAAAATCCTGCTCGTAAAATAAGGGCAAACTTTAAATGTTTTAAATAACATTCTCATAACCATGTACCCAGGACTAGTTGAAACCTACTTAAAGTAGTACAGCATGTACGTTTAGAACAAACACTGTAGATGGTCACAAACAAATAATTTTAACAAGTAGATGGTGGCACACAAATAATTTTAACATGCACGTCAATTCACTATTCTGACGTGTGGTCCTCATCATCAGGTGCTCAGTGGAAGCATGTATCTAAAAAAGTTAGCAAATTTGATTGAGGTTGGCTCGACTTCCTGAAGACGTATTCGAGTTGTACCATGAAGTTGCCATTAATTTTATTCATTAACTAATCAGTAATGCACCACTGGCTGGTTTGGAGCTCGTTTAGCTTAAACGGTGAATATTCTCAAAATGGAAATCATAATTGTAAATTCCTCATACCATCAAACCGAAAGTTTGGTGACTAAATACGATAATTATATATCTAATTCTTTGTTTGGAACAGAAGATTAGCTCTAAACATGGTTGTTTTGCTAAGGCCTGTTTTAAAGTCGAATTTTGCATGAGTCGAATGTTCAAGACGATGTATAATGAGGCAGTTGGGCTTATTCTCTGTAGTACTAAAGGCGTTCGATCCATGCAAATGTATTCGACGTTTGAAACAAACTTTATATAGATCGCTTGGAAACTCCACAATGTTAATTATCTATGCTAGTGTACGTTTATGCAGAAACATGAAAGTAGTCTGATTGTCTCAGCACTTCAGTATTGTTTTCTAGCAAACTTATCTAATAGCATTGTTGTGAATAACCTACAATCTAAAAATGAGCAGTTGAAGGAGGGCATTTCAATTGGTAAGTTAAGGCAGAGCGCAATAGACACGTGATGAGAAAATGCATATTTTTGCGTAAACCTCGCTGATAACAACTTAGATAATGAGGATTATTGAATCTTAATAAACTTTCCAGACCATTTAAGTCGATTAACTGTGATCCAAAAGACTCACAAGAAATGAGGAAGTGTTTTTAACTTCTGGCTTATGATACTGATTAAATAGAAATAGTTGCAACTTGTTGTATAGAGTTCCACTTTTGGAAAAATTACAAATTAGTGATGTTTGCAGCAAGGGACTTTCGCCCATTGGCTGTGTGCCTGTGCGTATAACTAATCCTGATTAACTTGTGCCGGTGCTCTCGTGTTCTTAATTGTAGTTTCAATAACGTACACGGTATACCACAAGAAAAAGGAAATTTAAATCAGCATGACCACTACTTAAAACTTGGTTGCTAGTTTTTCTGTCACCAATCTTGTTTAACCACACAATAGAACACTTTAAAATGATGGACAAATACAGATATACTATTTCTTTTTGTAAACCTTCCGTTTTCATTAGGCATTGGCTTGCACTGTAGATATGGCACTGAAATTGCGTAATGCAAACCTTAAAAAATTTACATCAGCTTCGTGATGAAATATTTCAAAAAACCAATAATCTCGCAGACTGTACTGCATGTGTCTATATCACACTACGACGTTATAATACATATAAATATTTTGTTTAAAAAGTTTTTTTCGGTTTACGCGTGTATATGGACGTGCCATATGTAGCGTGTACGTGTAGTGTTTTGTGTGAAAGCGTTGCCCAATGAAACAATTTCCATTTTTTTCTAGATGGCCCTGCATGCTTCAGGTTTCACTAGTGATAACCTTTTTATCGTGTGCATGCATGAGAGCCCCATATCTAGAAGGATTTTCCATCTGTTTTTATTAACCTGCAGGGAAGACTGAATTTTTGCGGTGTTATTTTCGACTTAGTGGCGTTGATTATTTGAACACAGGATCTTGTATAATTAAACCTGCTGTTATAGATTACACGCTAATGGGAAGCAAATTGGCCTTACGCTAAGGCACAGCAACTCAGCAAAAGCGTTACTGTACGTATAGTAGTAATGAACGCATGTAAGTGCATGTATTAAAAAGCAGAACCATATACGAACATAGTGCCATACTTTATTATTTTTGCTCTGTAGTACTGAGCCCGCACTGCTTGTTCACGTCTAGTTTGCCTAGGTAAATACTTCATGCCTTCTGGCGCGATTTACCATTATTCCTTTGTATTTGAACACAGGACGCGTTGTCAAACTGTCGTTTATTTTCGCTTGCTGTATTTTATTGTCTCAATATCGCCGTGGAGCTTTTCTATGGAGTCAAGTTTCTGACTGAGAAACGCAGCGGCTATTTTACATCATGGGTAGTTTAACTAGTTAACTGTAGCACTGCTAAGTAACTAGCCTTGCCGAGATCTTGACAGAAAGAGCCTCGCCTTGGCTAGGCGAGTATAGCTAGCCCGCCACTAGCCCATCAGGATTTCCTTATCTCGCTGAAAGTAAACTAAGTCACCAAATCAAGCAATGGGAGAAACGTAAAGGGAACAAGCGAACCAGCTTCATGGCAGTTAATAGACTGATTAACAGTAGTAGAACCGTTCAAGTTCAGGAAAGCTGCATTCACTTCTAAGCTTAATAGATTACATTTTTCGATAAAAATTCGAAAAATTTTTCATTGTAACATGTAACATGCAGTTCTCTGTTGGCTATTGCACAAATTAGAATTGTTTCCGTTACTCTATATCATCCGGTTCGGACTTTTCCTGTTTACCAGGAACTAAGTCTTTGTAACCTTTAACCTAGTCATAAGAGGTCCATTTTGTGGTTAAACTGTCAATACACACTTGTACGTGCATTGACGTACCCAGTGGTGACTTGATTGCTTCATTGATAACTTTCTTAAAGTGTAAGCAAACGTGACTAGTGATTCTGAAAGGTGAACAGCGTATCAATGAGAGACTACAGGATGTCTAAAAAAGGGAACACTTGGTTAAAATGTAAAGCTCGCAAGAAGAGCATGACCATGGTGAATGATTCGATTTCCTAGTTCTGAAAAGAACTGTTTAAACACTTATTAATTAATATTAATATTTTAGAAAAACTTAATGACTTAAAAAATCACTATGCATGTCGGCAGTCCTCTCTTAAAGCTGTTTCATCAGCTAACTGAAGTTAATATTTTGCTTGCATTTATGAAGGAAGACTAGCTTCTAGTGACCCATTTTGACACGGACGTTGAATACAAGTTTAATTCCAAAAACAAACAGACATCTAATTATTTGAAATTCAAAATTCTTATAACAGTAGCTACTTAGCTGCTGCGATTTTTTTAAGACTGGTTTTATTTTAGACTTTTGCGTGCGTGTATTTTTGTGTCAGAACGGGTAGCAGAAAAACGGCCTGAAAATTTCTTATTCATCTATGCATCAAGACTTGCATTTTCACGAAACTATTTTCTAATGTAACATGTACTCTGTGTATAATCGCAAAAATACTTCACGTGGCGCTGTTTTATAAAAAAAATCAGCCGATGTCCCTTTGTCTTGCTTTTTTTTTCAAGAGAATGCAAGATAAACATCTTTGACAACGGTAAAACAGAGGTGTATCGGAGGGGTACCCGGAGTAGGCGGGGGGCTGAGCCTCCCTTTGTTAAAATTCTATGTCGAATTTGGGGGGCTTGCCTCCTTCCCATCATAGTTTTAAAGATTGCATAATTTGAATGTTTTAATGCTCGTTTCTTTTAACCGCTGTAATACAAACAGCTGTTTACGTTTCCTGTGCGTTTCGTTAATTCACTTGTAATGCATACGTGAATGAAGGCAACTGCAATCAAGCCCGTGCTGGTAATGTATATTAGAGAACCCCCCTTGTTAAAACTTTGGCAATACACCCCTGTGGTAAAACCAAAGGCGAAATTCCGCTATCATTAGTACTATATGTTTAATGTTGTGCAAATGGAACGAAGACGCTGGATGCCAATATTTTGTTTGCATAAATGAACTGAAAGGGAATTTTTATGGAACGTTTTTCTCTCATTGTCGGTAGACTATCGGATGTTGTTCATCTATGACGCACACAGTGACTCGTGATTAGCTTACTGCAGGTCCGTCTGTCTTAATTTCTATAAATCCTGAATAACCGCTATATCCGGTCGTGTGAGGCTAGATCTGTGCACATACAGCGTAGAGCTAACATGAATTAGTTTAAAAAAATTCATATATGTCTCATTTTTGTTTCTTGTTTAGATACGTGTATGAATCCGTAATGTACTAGGGCCGGTTATTCGAAGTGCGTTTGTAGCTTGAACGATAGATAAGTTCAAAATAGGAATCATTTTTATATACTCCTCGAACAAAGAAATTGAATTTTTTTTTTTAACTGAATGCTACTGTTATGTATTTACCTACAGCTGAATTACATAGTATTTGATTTGAAAGTTTTAGAAAATCAGTTATATTGCAACTACAAACTTCATTCAGTGGCAACAGTATTGTGTATGATAGCCTCTACTTTAGATATTTAAGCTGATATTTTTGACTGACGAATGAATTTATTCATACAGATTGCTTCTTCTGTTAATAATACCTAGTTTCGGTTCACTGTCAATAGCCAATACAGTATAAACAGTACGCTAAACTTTTCGAGGCAAAGCTGATCCGAATATGCCGCGCAATTGTATTTTTTTCCCTTGCCAGAATTTACTGAGTATGCGATGGTTTTGCTTTTAGAACCGTACTCGTGTCTAACCAATTGCTATCATTTCATCAAAAAATATCTTTAATTGGTGGATTTGGCAAAAAGCGATACTCGTTTACGTATACGTAGTCACCTCTTGGATAACATCGAACTTTGTAAGCCAACAAACAACAAAGACAATAACATTTTCCGAGGCCTAATTCCATCATCATAGACGAATTCTATATGCTGGTATCAGTAAGGATATTCTATAGTGAATCTTCACATGAAACTCGATAGGTGTAGTTAAAACGATAGTCCTTGAAAGTTTCGAATACAACTTGCATTCAATAGAACCATAAGTATCAAAATAATGGTAAAAAGTCTAGTTAATATTCCAAGTGCAAATAGCATCCTTTGTTCAAGTTTTACCTACTCCGCGGGCAGTTCAAAAGTTGTCAAAAACGCTTTTGAGTTTTGAAAGTTATTTTTTTAAGATTGAATTTCAAACTGTACTACTTTTTGGATACCTTGCAGGATATATTTACTGTAACTATCTACAACATGAGGGACGGCGTTACTTTTGCGCTGAGATAGGTAGTGTATTTAATCAATCACATCGCAGCTATAATCTGAATTTGCGTTAATCTTAGAAGGAGTGATAATTTGCAAATTACAAAAGTCTAAAAGTAAGTCTATACACGTTACACAAAGGAGTAATAAAAAGATAATAAAATACACAAAGCTAAAAACCTGTTCTAATGCGTTATATATATTAATTTTGAGATTATAATTGTGGTCAAAAAATGTTGTGTCGTTGTAAGCGGAACATCTAGCACTCTTCGATTCAGCAGGTTATATCAGTTCGATGTAATCAATAGGTTGTCTGCAATCACGTATATTTTAACCAAATGACGGGCAATCCACTGTTTTGTCGACGTTTTTTTTCATTTTTGAGAGGATTGTACAAACTATCGTTAAAGTCAACTGAACAGTTTTCAACGACCACTTTTGACATACTTGCTCGCCATCTAAAATCTCGGAATCACATGATTGAAAACAATCCATGGAATTAGAAATTAAATAGCCGAGCCTACATGCAGGTGGGCTTGTGTAGGATTTTCTTGAATAACCGTTGGGTAAGCTGTTCTTTATGTACATTGAGAATAATCATTGGAATACAGAGTCGGTAAACACCCTGATACAAACATCAAACGTCTAAACGACGGCGTTGAGGAAAGCGAGCAAGGTGCACGTTTAAAGTTGTACGATCATTAATATATATTTACTAATCATGCGGCTATTGTTACAATAATCACTTCACCGTACGTAAAACACATGTGTAGTGAAGAACAGATGACCATTTGGTACAATATCCAATGCAGTCTGGCAAGTAAAAGGCTTCGGTCAGCGCACAAAATTAATTTTACGTTAAGCCAAGTTTAGCCTGACGCATACTAGAGCTAAGTGCTTATAGCAAAATGTCTTTCGTGGCTGTTGGCGTAAGCAGAAAACCCTAGTGTGCGGTGCACTTTGTAAGTTTTCAGTCACTCGTGACGCGTAAAACAAACACGAGTGACCGAAAACTTACAAAAGTGCACCGCACACTAGGGTTTTCTGCTTAC
>JAODVQ020539031.1:0-22672 GCA_025400075.2 Phenganax stokvisi
TATGTTTCTCTCGGCTATCTTTAAATTTGTCACCACAACAAAATCACTGTTTTATATATATATGTATATATGTGATGTTGTTCTAAAGTGATAATTTTATCTGGCCAAGCAAGTAGATGAACTGCTTGCTGTAGCGGGATTCAAAACTGCAACCTCGGCATGCTAGTGAAATGCTCTACCAACTGAGCTATCAGCAAGGTCTGATTAAGATGGCAAATTAACAAGGATGGAAATAAGGGAAACAATTTGACTGGTACTTTTAACAAATTCGGCAAGGCAAAATATTTGACCGGTGTTTTGAGCTGAAACTGTGACTGCCATTCAGGTCTTAGTTTTTGGGCTCTCATCACATTACAAACTATTCTGCGGCCGTTAGATTGGAAAGATAGCAATTTATTTACGTGTGCTCATCATTCTCATAGTCATTTCACTTCACTATGTAATGTATCAGTATTTTCCACCTCACTGCTTCTTTCACTGTCAGATACATCATCATTATCCCAGGTCACTGCATCTAACAGGTTCAGGAACAAGCCAGATTCTTGTCAAGGTTTGGTTTCTTGGAAATTGTTTGTTTCTTGTACTTCTTCCTCTTCTTTTGGTTCAGTCTTCTGGGCTTGTTATTATACCAATTTGTCACAGCTTTGATGATTAATGATTCTGGCAATTTTGCTTCATCAGGACCAGAAATGTGACTGTGCAAGTTGTCCTCAAGAGCTTCTTCACCAAGCCTGTTTCACCAGTCATCCTTCACTACAGCCATATCGCTAAAAAATCTCTGCAAGGTTGCATTGGGAAGTGGAGCACAAAGACAGTTCAATCACAGAAAACAGTTTTGGGTAAAATTCACCTTTGATTTGCTTGAGAGTTGGTTACAACTGTTAAGGATCCATGTTACTTTTATTGTAATTTCCCATAGAGTCGCAGGTATTCTTGACAAGCTGTACATACTACTCCTCCAAAATGTCATATTGTACGTCCATGCCAAGAACTGGCAGAAACCTTTCATAAATTTGCTTATGTGATGTGATTTGATTACACAAGCGAGAAGGCAGTTCCTCCCAGGTAAGTGGTTGATCAGTCGGATTTATCCAAACTGAAGTATGTAGAACTCAACAGTCATCTTGCAGCACATTATCTCCATCTCTTGATTCCTTTGTCACAGCCTCTTGCATTTCCGCTCTTTCCTCATCCATTTGAGATGTCAGAACACCATATCACTCATTTAAGCATACCACTATGTTTCCCACTATCACTCCTGGATTTACCAAAATTGTACCTTTCGCTTGCTCTACATTGGTGAGCTTCACTTCCTTGCAAACACTTTCTTTAATTTGTTACAAAATGTTCTTAACAGGGGGAAGCTTAAACACATAGGCTGGATCTTTGTTAAGCTTTATATACAACATTTAGTAATGAAGCAGTGTGTCATCCAGTGAATCAAGAATTAATGGAATGTTTACTTCAGCCTTTTGAGAGATCACACTAAATTTTCTTGCAGAGTGAAGTAGGTCAATCAGCAGTGCACTTTTGAGCATTAATGAGGCACATTTCAGCTTCCTTAATTTCCCACGCTTCTTTCAACCTGCCTGCAATAACATTCTCCATGTGATTCACGTAAACCTGCAGTTTATCAAATATCTGTGAACAGGCTCTCAGTTAATGGTCAATCCATCTGGTACCGCCAGACTTGGCTGGTCTTACTTGACTGTTTTCATATTCTTACACATTCTGCAATATGTGATACAAGACTTTAAGTTCCCAAACTTTCTTGGAGATGTTCTTGTAGACATAAAACAAGTACCTGACTGACTCTTCAACTTGTTCCGACTCTGAAGACAAAGCATCATTCAAAGATAATTCAAGACAATGGGAAAAGCATCACACGAATGCAAGCGAAGGCAAATCTTCCCTAAAAGAATGATCAGTCCATTGACTAAACCAGAAGAGAAAAATACCAACTGTAGCCGTCAGAAGACAAAAATACCAACTTTCTTAACAGGTCACTTAACCCTAGTAGTATCAATTTGCAGGTTCTGGGACAAAACCTTAATTGAAATATACTTTAGCGTCATTTTGAATTGTCCTAAGTGTGCAAGCTCATAAATCCCTAATTAGGGGATTCCCCAACCACCTGCAATACGATCTTATACTAAATAAAAAAATCGACATTGAAAAATTGGCCACATGCACGAAATTCATTTTTGTAACTTTTTGCAAAAAACTCAAAGCCTATATAGTAAAGAAGCAATGAAGTCTCAAACTAATTTGCATTGTAGGTCAGTGGAATCGGGTGATTAAATCAGCGCATATAAGTAGAGACAAAACAATTAACACAAATTCTCAGACGAAGAATAACAAAGGTACACGAGAAGATAGAAAAGCAGCGGTTCTGCCACATTCCATTGGTTCTGCCACATTTCAATTCTCACCGTATTATTAGAGGTATTCGCCGCGTGTCTAGATCTCATGTTTAAACTTGCCCAGGCATGTTGCAAGAGCTTCCAACTCATGGTTTTGAGTGGATGACCTCGGAGGAGCTCTCAAACTGGACCAACATCCTATGCATCCTAGAAGTGGATCTAGATTATCCAGATCATCTGCACGATCTACACAACAATTACCCTCTGGCTCCAGAGAAAATCAAGCTCAACATCGATAAACATTTAACCACAGAAAAACTCGTTCGAACATTAGACTCGAAGAAGAACTATAGGGTGCATCAGCAAATTCTAAAGAAATACCTACAAAAAGGACTCATGTTGAAAAAGATCCACAAAGGCATAAGGTTGGAAGAGTCCACCTGGTTGAGTTCTTACATCCAGAAAACACCGATCTGAGGGCAACCGCAAAAAAACAAATTCGAGAAAGATTTCTTTAATTTAGCAAACAATGCAGTATTTGGAAAAATGATGGAGAATCTCCAAAAAAGATGTAACGTTCAGCTTGTAAACACAGAAAAGAAAATAGAAAAACTGGTCAAGAACCCAGAGTTTAATCGTTTACGATATTCGACGAGAACTTAGTTGCAGTTCATATGTATAAAACAAAGATAGTTCTAAACAAGCCAATCTACGTAGGCATGAGCATCCTAGATATATCCAAATCATTAATGTACATTTCCATTGTGGTTATATAAAGTCAAAGTACAGTGAGAATGCAAAACTACGTTTCACAGACACAGACTCGTTATGTTACGAGATAAAAACAGACGATTTCTACAAAGACATTTCACCTGATTTAGAAAGACTATTTTATACGAGCGAGATAATCACAGACAACTCTTCCATAAAGAATGGCCTAAACAAGAAAGTTCCGGGTGTGTTCAAGGAGGGGTGTGGAGGCACGCAATCACAGAGTTTGTAGGATTACGAGCAAAGTTATACTTGTACGAGAAAGAGGACTCAAAGCAAGGGTGTAAATGTAAAGGTCTAAAGAAGTTGGTGATCTAAAAGTTGATAAGTCTAGAAAATTATAAGAAGTGCTTGTTTAACAGAGCTCCACAAACTAGAAAAATGAACGTGATAAGAAACAGAAAACATGAACTGTACTCAGAGACCGTCAACAAGATAGCATTGAGTTCCAACGATGATAAATGAATCATCTTAGAAGACGGAATAAACACGATGGCTTATGGACACTAAAAATTGAGAGAAGCGAACAAAGCAAACGTAAGATTACTCAAGTAAAAAAAAAGTCAAACTTTAAAAGTTAAACATTTTCGACACGCTTAGTATTCCTCACCACTATATCTATCACCATCACTAAACCCAATATCAAATTCTTGATACTTGTCCGAGTCACATTCACTACTTTCACTTTCATAGTGGGAACAAAAATCTAAGGGTGCGACATGTTTTAAACTCATACTCACCAAGTCTAGAAATATTTATAGTTTCTTTACAAGAATAAGCTTTCTTAATTTTTTCACAGCTGATTCCAAAACGTTTAGCAGCTTTGTTGATGCTTGGAAATTTTTCTTCCCATCCAGAACCTACGTGAATGCTTTAACTGGTATTGCTTTTGGCCACTTCATTTATTATAATGAAAATGTTTGATTTTAAATAAGTTTTCCAAGTGCCCATCCTCGGACGATTACCAAAGCACCCATAACAACGTATTGATATTCTTGCATTTCTTTACTCGGTCTGTAGTTGTCTTCTAATCTTGGTTCTGGTGTCCATTGTAATCTCGTCGAGTCCAACGTTTTCTTAAGCGTTTCGAGAATCTTATTGGTCGTGTTGATGTCTTTGTTGGCATTGCTTAGTTCATGTCTCAATCTAGCGAGCTTGTTTTTTCTTGCGACTTCTTTCTCAAACCAAACTTCTTTGTGTTTTGCGAGTTTTTCCCTAGCCAAATTATGTCAATTCATTTCTGCTTCATATCCGTATTGGTTCAACTTACTAAACAAAACTCCAGCACTGGCAAAGGCAAACACATTAAAAACTCCTCCTGCAATCGTAGAAGCCACTTGTTTATCGATTTTTTCTGGAATTATTTTCTTATCCTCAAGGTACTTTACGGCGATGGATCCTAACATGACAGCTCCTGTTAGTTTAAACGATCCTTGTATCGACTGTGGGGTTCCTAACGGTTCTCTGAATGTTTTCTTGCTCAACATCGACACGTCAACAGCAGACAAAGTTAATACACCTGCATTGTAGATTTGATTTATGTACTTTTTTGTTTGTGTTTGTTTGCCCATTTATTTATACATAAAAAAATGTTTAACTATAAAAATTAAACATTTTATAGAAGGCTCACTTTGTTTGCATTTAGTCAAAGCTGTCTAATTTTATTTCGTTTTGTTTAGGCTTACTTGCTTTGCTTTGCTCAGGTTTAACTTCTTCATACTTTAGTGTTGGCTTATTTTTAAATGTTGATCTTAACGTGTAACAAGCGGCAAAGATTGCAAGTATAGAAACTACCTCAACTGGACCATAACCCAAACGCGCTTCATACTCACTGCGTTTGTGTTTGAGTTCTTCTAGTCTTTTTTTTTTCTTTAGTTTTGCTTCTTTAGATATCGCTGCTAGCTTTTACCCCATTTAAGTTTCTTTGGATCTTTGAGTTTTTGCAGCGTAGAGATCATGTTATTATCATTCTGCAGATTAATGTTTGTTGGTTCACTCATTTATTACATAAAAATGTTTATACAAACACTTATACAAAGACTTATGCAAACACTTTTTTAAGTAAACGTTTCCACCATCACTGTCAAGCAAGATTCGTTTGGTGTGAACACGTTTGTCAACTTTTGAAACAAGATGTAAAACATTTTTATTTCGTTGGTTTGCGGATTCTTGTTTTCAATCATGAAACTAATTTCCAATGGAACGACCTGAACTTCACTGGAGATGTTTTTCGGATTTTGTATGTCCACTTCTTGCATGTCGTAAGGTGTTTCCGTGTCATCGTTTAATAGAATGTTCATCACGTAGTTTATACGAAAACTAGGTAATGGTTTATCCACATCAAACGTATGATATAACAAACTTACTTTGGTTTTATCATTGATCATGCATGGTAGAAAAATTACGCTACTCGGATAATCCGTGTTGGGTGCTATGGGAACTCTATACGCATTAGTTGGATTTTTATAATAGAAATGGTATAAGAATTTGTTCATGATGGTCTTCAGAATTTTTACGATCAAACCTTCAATCTTATTCTCGAGATCTTTAATTTTATTATCAGAATCTTTGATGTCTTCCTTTAGTTATTTGATTCGTTTTCATAGCCATAGTACATACCCATTTATTATAACAAATATTTTGCAATAACTACTCCAAAAACCAGCATTACACCTGCGACTTCTAAATTCTGTGGACTATGAGTGGTTTCGTTTGTAGACTTTTCGACTTCAATCTTAGGTCATTTGAGTTTAAAGTTGGTCGCACTTTGTTCGTGCTTAGGTTCGACTTCGCTTTTAGATTTTTTATTCACTGCGTTCAAATTCTTATTTTTATCAAACTTCATCTCGTTTGTTGCTAGTCATTGTATTGTTAAACCCTTTGATCGGTTTTTCTAAGATGATCATGCTAGAAGGTATTAGAATGATACCAGGACCGATCACCATGTTTAAAACGACGTTGGTGTTTTTGATGGCGATTCTCATACTGGACACCATCGCCACAACATCGTCTTGTACAATTGTAGCTTGAACCAACTTTTGAAACACATCTTGCGTTTGTGAACTTTTTGCCCCTTTATTCTCGATAGACCATCTAGTGTTTGCTGGAGCTCCCAAAATCGAATAAACGCAAGACTCCGCAGCTTGTTGTACCAATTTTGTCCTAATGATGTTAAACCATCACTAGATTTCTTAATGAATGATTTCCAGTCGTTGTCCGATTTATTAACGATCTTATCCACATGGTCGTATTCTATTCTATTCATCCCCATATGTTTGTTGTGTTTTGGGAAAAAGTATCTTTCGTTTTTGATGTTTTCACGACCACTTCTGCTTACAAATAAGTCAATTCTTTGATGGGTGTAGGTTTTCTTATGTTTCCAAACGTTTTTTGTAGCAATGTGCACTTCTATGAGATTCATGGTTTCATCATCAACATACTGTTTCAACTTTTTTCGATATCTCAAAAACCTCTTCATATGATAATAAAAGTAAATTTTGCAATACTAGAAATTATCTCGGGTTGGTTATTCTTTGTAATATGTTCTATGCTTATTCCAGCTTTGTAACTTATAACATAGGCAGCAACCAAACTCATAAAATAAGGATCGTTCAAGTAGTTAACTCGAGTTTTTTAATATCGTTGACATAGTGTTCATCTTCTTTGAAAGAGTCTATATTTGTGCTCAAGCTCGTGTTCAACGTCTCAAAGTTTGATGAAAAGTAATCGTTTCCGTTCACGTGGATTCTGAATTTCTTTAAATCAAATTTTGAATTATGCATAAGTTTTAGTTTTATCACTGTTCCAAAATGATTCCACAAGGTAGGGGTGATTGGAGATCCAACCATATGTTGATTTCTTTGTTTGAAGTGCCTAGGAACTTCATCCATCTTGGATCATGTTTAAACTCGTACGTTTTGATATTGTATCGGAGCTTAGGTCTTGCTCTATAATAAGTCTCATTAAACAATTTTAACTCGTTTCCTATAGTTGTAATGCTATAACCAAAACTAAACTTAGTAAGATCAGCATTTGGATACTTCCATAAAAATTCTTGTTTTGCAACTTCCTCAGACCATGATTTTATAAGTTTTTCTACTTCTGGGTGGTCTTTACCATATTTCCACTTGTAATAGTATTCCATTTTATTTAAAGAAAAATCTTTGATTTTCGTTATAATAAATGAACAAGTTCACAGTGTTTATCAAAAACAGACACAAAGAAGTCCACGTCAATCGAAACATAAAACTAAGCTCTGATTATAGATTGTTTGTTAAAACGGCTACAATTTTTGGAATTATAAAAACTAGGTCGTACATCATAACATCTTTATCCACAAAATAGAAAACGATGTAGTCGTGGATAAATATCATATACCAACAGCTTACTTGAACTTCACCGACTTGGTCAAAGAGCTCTCCAAACAAGGCATTAAACAATAAAAAATTCCTTATAAAAATAAAACCAAAATTTATTGTCAAACACACAAAATGGATTTGATGAAATTTGGGTATTTGATAGTATTTTCAAAAACAAATCCATGAAAGCAAAAAAATGGGTAGAAAGTGAAAACGAATCCAATATAAATTCAGGACTAAGATATGTCACGGTGAGTTGTGATGCAGTAGACAAATGTAAAAATTTTGATGCGACCAAAGCAAACTGAGAAAAATTAAGCTCCATGATCTTAACTTCACCTATTGTAGTATTGTTTGTATTCAGAACCGACAGATTAAGATCATCCTTTAATGCTCAACCTAACTATTTATACCAAATGTTGCATGCATAATGAAATCACATTAATAACTAACTATTAATAAAGTAAACTACACTACATCTCTCCCCATTTTAGATAAAAACTAGTTTGGTTTTTTTTTGAAAGTTTCTAAATCCTAATACCTAGAGTTAAATCAAGAAACAGACTTTAATAATACTTGGTCTAATAGATGTCACTCACATTTAATCACCATACCCAAACCTCTGCAGTTTTCATCTTGTTCTTTGCTATCTTCTCAATGGAGCACGCTCTTCATTCTGTTCTGGGTACGTTTGCTTTGTTGCAATGCAATAATCATCATCATCATCATCAGGAACAACTCCTATAGGGCTTTTAATCTTTTTAAAGAATGATACGTTATGCAATTATTTTAAAAGGTCCACTCTTGGCAGTGACTATTGTTCCTTTCTGTTCATCTACTGTAAAAGGTTTCGGACAAAATGGAGACGTGAACTTGTTCTTTCACTGCTGTGGAATTAGGACTATATCTCCCTTTTTCAAATCATTGCGCTTTGCATGTCATTGATGGTGGGCGTATTGTTTCATCACCATCTTCCTTTCATGATCTTGTCTGCGCATTCCATCACAGGTATATTGTAACTGGCTCTCTGAAAAACTCGGAAGGGGAATCTTCAATATTTGACTATTGAGAGCCTCAGAAGGTGAGATATTGGTGGTACTATGTGGAGTTGCCCTATATTGTCATAGAAACACGTACAGAGCTTGCTTCCATTTCTTATTTTCCATATGTGCCACACGGATAGCTTTTTCAAGGGTACGCATCAGCAGTTCTACCATACCACTAGCCTTTGGCCAATACACAGTATTTTTTCGATGTTCAAATCCAAGGTAATTTGCAAATTGCTAAAATTCTGAGCTGCTAAACGGTGGACCATTGTTGGATTTCAACACAACAGGAACTCCTTGTTGAGAAAAGATGCTATGTAACTTTGGAATGATATCTTCGGCACTTGTGCTGGTGACAATTTTTGTTCCAGGAAATCTGCTGAATTCATCCACGACAACTGGGAGCAGTTCACTTGAAGGAAATAGGCCAAGAAAATCAACTGCAACTTCTTGCCAGGGAGCATGTGGTAGTGGTGTCATATTCAAAGGTTGAGAAGGTGATACGTTGCCAATAGTTGCTGCCTGGCATAGAAGGCATGACTTCACTTTTTCTTCCATCAACTTATCGATTGATGGGAATATCTTTCGCGCAATAGCGTTTTTGTCTTTACAATACCTTGATAGCCCATATGAGCCAAATCGATTGCTTTGCTTTGGAGGGATTGGGGTAGGACCAGACGACGACTTCTTACGATGACTCCATCACAGACAGATAGCTTGTCCTTAACATTCACAAATAGTTTAACCTCAGGGTTATTCCAATTGTTGAGGGTGATTGCTTTAGCAAGCTGGCAGAGGCTTGAATATCTTTTGAGGTTTCTTCTTTGACTTCATCTAGTGTCATGGCTTTTGGGACGATGTGTTTGCAAAGGTAACGTACATAATTTTCCGTAGAATCAGTGCAAACAGAGTGGGCTGCTTCTGGGTGGCGACTCAGAAAATCAGCGGGGTTTTCTGCATCTTTTCCGGATCTGTACACGACTTCACACCAATACGGCATCAAACGTAATTTCCACCTATCAATTCGAGCTGACATGGGTTTTCGTCTTTGAAAATTCCTAGCAAGGGCTTGTGGTCAGTAATCACAGTGAACTTTACCCCATAAAGATATAAATGATAATGTTCTGCTGCCCAAACAGCAGCTAACATCTCTCTCTCTCTCTGTTTGTGAGTAACAAGACTCAACATCGGAAAGTGCACGACTTGCATACCTGATAAATTTGCCTTCTTGGGTTAGTAGCACTCCCAAACCCGTAGGACTGGCGTCAACAAAAACTTCAGACTGTTTGGATGGATCAAAATAAGCCATTATGCGATCACCAGTCAGTTCATCTTTGAGTTTTCTAGGCGTTCTCCTGCTCTGCTTGCCACTTCCAGTTGGTGTTCTGGTGGGTCAGAATGCACAGGGTTGCAGTAATGGATGAGTATTTGGGATAAAATGAGACACGTACTGAGTCATGCCAAGAAGTCATTTGACTTCGCTTTCACTTCTTGGAGGTTGCATATTCTTAATATCCTCAATCTTCCTCTTATCTGCTTGTACTCCATTTGCACTGAAAGTATGACAAAAGAATATGACTCGTCTTTGGCGAAATGAGCTTATCTCTTTATTCAGCGTTGCATTGTTCTCTTGCAAACAGAGGAGTACTTGTCATAGGTTTGCATCATGGTCTTTTTCACCTCGGCCATAGACAATAATATTGTTCGATATGTTCTTAGAACAAGGTAATCTGACGAGCATCTCTGCAATCACATTTTGGATGATTTCAGAGGCTGCATTAATAGCGAGCATGAGTCATTTATAGCGCCGCAGTCCCACATGTGTGGTAAACGTAGTGATGTGACGACTTTCAACATCCAGCTTCAGTTGATGGTAGCCTGATGCTAAGTCAAGGGTGCTGAAAACTGTTGCCCCATTCAGGTCAACAATTAACTCATCAATATTTGGTATCAAATGTTTTTCCTTCTTCACAGCTTTATTAGCTTCTCGCAAATCTACATACAGACGAATATCTCCATTTTTCTTGAGACCACGACAATTGGACTAATCCATGATGTAGGTTTTTCTACTTTCTCGATGATATCAAGGCTCTCTAACCGTTGAAGCTCTGCTTCCCCATCTTTCCTGATGTGAAAGGGAATACGTCGAAGGTTTGGTGCTTGGGGGTGACTTCAGGATCAATATGTAACTTAACTTGCTTGTTTTTTATCTTTCCAATGCCCCTGAATAAATCGCAGAACTCTTCCTCAGGACGAGAACAGGGTAGGCTGACCGTTGCATTAACAGTGATCTTCAAAATCCCAAGCTTCTCTGCTGTTCGACAGCTCACAAGATTGCCATTGTTTCCCTTTGCAACATAAAAACTGGTTTCAAGGCTTGTGGACTGGAACTGAAGAGTCGTTTTCACCATTCCAAGAATTGGTAACTGATGACTAACACCATAGGGAAATATATTTGACTCAGGCAGTGTAAGAGATATGTGAGCATTGCTCCATTTAAGCATAGAGTATGTCACTTCGTCCATAATGTTAACTGAAGGCCCAGAATCTATGATTGCTCATACAGGCAAGCTTTCAACAAGGATGTCACAGCATGGGGGTTGACTTTTGTTGTTGAGATTGTTCGATACAACAAAAATGTAGTCAGGATCATACAGTGGTGTTTCCGCTAGATTACAAACTGTCTGGTTGAAGGGCTTTGATGTGGGAGTGGACTTGCAGACGTTCACAAAGTGACCAGTTTTTTGGCAAGATCGGCATTCTCTAACTTTCACAGCACAATCACCTGTATGAGAGTAGTTGCCGCCACAATATCGGCACATATTTGTAGAGTTTCTTCGTCGAGTGAATTGGTTCTTTCTTAAGTTCTGAGCTGGAGCATTTTGTGAAGAATAAAATGACTTCTTTCCTCTTTTAATTGCATTGATATCTGATAAGTCTGATTGTTCCTTTTCAATGACCTGAGCTTGCTCTTGGCTCCTTTCTTTGGTTCGACCAGCATCCAATAGTTCTTTTAGAGTGGGATTATCACGTAAAGTTCTGCAGCATAATTTCTGTGATTTATGAAGTTTCTTTATGGACAAAATATCTGAAAATCTTCAATGCAGTTTACAAGCTATAGAAGCATGTCACATGCTCTTAAATATATTAGATGTGCTGCACAATGAAAAGGGCATCATAAATTCAAAACGTCTTGACATACAATTATTAGATAATCGCGTACATTTAAAACGCGAGGAAGTTCATTTGATATAAAACATGAGGAAGCAGAAATGAATAAGAAAATTATGTAAGTTCCAATAATTATATACCAAAATGTTCAAAATAAATGCACTAAAATCAGTGGCCTAACTGCACAAAATGGTGGAAGAAATGCAAATGCCAAACGGTTCGAATGTTTAGGGTATTATGCAGTCCATCTTAAATGCAATTAACAACCTGCCAAATTCACTGCTAACATGCGAGCAAAGTACTAGTTCACTAAACGATTCTGCTCAACCGTTCTCCTTGCCAGAAGAGGAACTAAATTCGCGGTTTCAAATACCGCAAACGCAAGGGTTAAACGTCAACGCAAGGGTCACAACACCACATTCTGTCCCAAGGAGAACACTTTCATCATCTGATTTTAACCCCCAGCAAAACTACAACTTTCAACGCCCAAGATGAAAGAAATATCAGAAAAGGTCCGTGCAGGAGGGTGCTACTGTCACAAAATCCGAATTAGTTTATAAGGATATTTGTTTACTGACAAATCGTGAATGGAATCAAGTGCCACGTTGTTCAGTGAAAGCTAAGTTGGTGGAAAGAGGCTTATTTGTAGACGCATTTCAGCTAGATCAAAACTGGGGCAAAAGTCGTTTATATGGTGAATTGTTCTCTCTCTTTCAAAAAGTGTTTACATCCGAGGAAAATCACGAGATCGGGTGAGTTATAATTTATAAAATATTGCTAGTGGCAGTAACCTCTGGCCTCAAGGGCATGTACAGTGTCTACACAATGCATTGTCTCCAAAGTTCAACCTTCCCAGCAGCAGTCATGCGTAACTGCTGTTGTTTTATGAAATATCAGCCCCCTCCTAGCTAATGTCTTTGATGGTATAATATTATGTTCTAATTTTCTTTGAATTTTCAATTGGACTTAAAAAGAATAGGTTTGAATATGTCAAAACCTCAGGTTCACACATTGTTCCAATGCATCTTTCACATGGAAAAACATGGACAGCCTGTGTGATTAAGCAGGTTTCAGGACAAGGGCCCATATACATAAGGGCCTTGGAAGATGTTTTTGATGACAACGTAAGTATACTGTAAGTACTGTCACATGCTTAAATTGACTATATCTCTTATAAGTTAGAATTGCAAATATTCGTTAGTTTTCTGCGCCCTTTTAAATTTATTGTACATATACTTTAATTTAGAATAAGGAGGAGAGTGACAGTTAGCAACTTGAAAATGTTTCAACAACCTTCATACTACCCAAGCCCTTGAATGTGGAAACTTGTGGAAGCCAGTCAAAAGAAAGTACCTCATTGGGATCAAAAATTGGTCATAGCTCTAGGTTTGGTTATTTTCAATCATGCTTGTTCTTTCTGTTGGTTTGTGTGCATGTGTATTAAGCTCTTTAATGATTGTAAAATTAAAAGTGACAAGGCTGATTGTAAGTGAATATTGCTCTTTTGTTTAGAAAAACCCAACAGTCTATGTCACAGTACATACTTTCTACTCAAGATGCAAATGGTAACTATATACCTGTAATGGTTTGTCTTGCAAGTTGTTTAATGTGCATTGATCGTTATATATACCTTTTCTAGCTGTTGCTAATTTACAATCAATGTTTCCTGGTGCACCAGTTCAAGAGCTTGAACTTATTTTAAAGGACAGCCTAGATTTTGATCATGCATTAGAAGTTGTGCTACACAGATTTGGCGACAAAACCACTCCAAATCAAGTCATAACAGGGAACAGTCCCACTGGGGAAACAGAAGACAGTTGCCATCAAGATTTATATTCTGGTGAAACGGCTTCGTTACCATACAGTTCAGGTATGTATGACATTTTATAGTCACTTTTGCAGAATTGCCTCCATGTGTAGTACCATGAAGGTAAGGTGCACCCTCACCTCAAAGTGGTAAAATTGCCAGGATATTTGCACTACCTAACTGAGCTGTATCAAAGTTCCAAAGCACATATAATTATGAACTAAAAATGATATCAAATACAAGATTTTGCTTTTGATATTATAAGTTTGAAAAAATTAAACGTATGATTGTCAAGTTGAGATAGTATCCTATTACTTTAAATTGGAATTTATAATAATGGTTTCTGTATGCCTGTCAATCTTTTTAGAGAATCTTGATGCGAGTACTTATTTGGATGATGATCAAATATGGGAAACTACACTGTCATCCAAATTTCTTCACGATATTGATACTGGCCCCCAGTCACTTACTTGATTCATTTCATCTGCTGTCAATTCATTTGAAGATGAGCTGGACTTAGTAATAGACAGGAACAAGGAGATTCTGGAGCAGGTAGCAAGGAAATATAAGAATTCTAACTTTGATGTGACAAGACCTTTAAATGTTTCATTTAAAGGGGAAGCAGGATTGGATGCTGGTGGCCTCACTCAAGAATTTTTCCAGCTCCTGATGGATAGGATGCAGAAGAAAACCTCCAAATCCATTTCATTGTTTGAAGGTTGAAGTGATCACCTTTTGCCAATCCACAATTATGACCTCTTGTCTGGAGGATTCGTTATTTAGGCCGGCAAAATGATTTTACATTTAATTCTTAATAAGTGCCATGGTGTTATGGGACTGTGCCCAGCTGTTGTTGTATACCTAGTAACTGGTTCACGCACCGCGGCAGTAGAGCATATTAACCTAAATGATGTACCAGATCCTGTATATCAAGAACTATTAGAAAAGGTAATATGTGATGTTTGCAGGAATTGATAGTGTTATGTTAAGAATGCCCAAGTTTCCTTACGCTTGTTTTAAAATTGCTTTTATTGCACATAATTTCATTAACATGGGAATTTCTTTTTACTATAGTCATCTTAGACAATTGTGCCGTCACGAAGTTTGTTAAGCAAAGAACATCAGAGCTAGTGAAGTTAGCATTCTCAGCAAGACATTTTGGACTTTCTACGATCGTCGTCACACAACAGTTGACGTCTATTGCTAAGCCTTATAGAGAAAATATATCCAAGTTGGTATCATTTTATAATCCGAGTAAAAAAGATATGGATCTCATTTTTGATGACTATTTAGGACACGTGACCAAAGAGGAAAAAGCTAATATTCGAGAAGCGTTGAAGAACATAAAATATGCAAAGTTAGAAATCTCATTGAGGTATCCTTATTAGCACTTTGTGGAATAAAAATGTATAACTTTTTATGGAAGTTATACATTTAAAGGGTTTTTCAAACCCGCTTCACGTTAACTGTGCTTTGAGTGTTTTTGAAGCCTCAACATTTTCTGTGGTGGTGTCATTGTAATCAAAGCTCGTGTTAAACCTAAGACCGGTTCCATTTCGACCAGTTCTAGAAGTACATCTTCAAGATTTATTAATTTTTATTTCTTTGATCGATTATCCAGGATTATTTGGATCTGGAATTAAACCTTCTGTACACTCCGTGTGAATACAATTTCCTATTTATTTAAAGCTTAATAATGAACATTTTTGACCAATTTGTTTTTGAAGTTGACGAACCCATCACTGATCACGAATATCTTACACAATACATTTGCCGTCGTGGCTTTCTTTTTCACTTCAAACAATACACCATTTTGTGAGTTGACTAATTTTTTTCTACTTCCAACCACATGTTTATCTTTGATAGTTCTAAGATCCATGACCTAGGCGAACTTATTTTTAAAGAACTTTCTTATTGTCATCTTGTCGCTCGCTTGACAATTGCTTCATTCATTCTTAAACAATTGCTTTGCTTCCGAGTATAAGTCTGCTTTTTGTATTCTTGACTGTACACTTGATTAGGAACTCCTTCTCTAGTGATCTTAACTGATTCAATGTTTGGGTAGACATATTCTTCGCTGTCTGTAATAGTTTTGTTTCTAAATAACATCACGATCACCGCCATACTCTTTTGTGGTAAGTTGACGGTTTCATTTACCAAAGTTGAGGCTTTATCCCACTCCACGGTTTTCATCAAAGTCGCATGTTCAAAACTTAATGATCTTCCAACGTCATATCTAAAAAGCGCTTCTCCGGCCAATGTTTCATTGTTGATTGTCTCATACTCTAGTTTTATGTTTTCTAAAGTATATCCAGCTACGCTTTCACCACTTTGAGCGACCATGATTTTATCCACACTGGAAAGTGTGACTTTATATTGAAGATTATGACCCTTATCTAATTTTATTTTTTGTTTTGATCCTACGACGGAAGAAACTAGAGCATCCGAAACTTTTTGTGCATCTCCACTTTTGGCTTCACCATCATCACCAGAAATTAATTTTCTCGTGTTCTCGTTGGCGATTCGAAACTCTGGTCTTTCATTTTGTACATGTTCTAGTAACCAAAGATCTTTGTAGACTTCCAATTCTGTGTGTCCCGTGTTGTCTTAAATGGTTTCACCCCCCACGCTCACACTCAGTTTTTCGATAAACAGTTTTCTGAGTTTGTTCAAAAACCAAGACTTGACGTTTTTGTTTTTAAAATCGAATCTCAAGTTCAAGCTGAGGGGTATGAAACAAGCATCCAACTTCAACCTCGGAATATCCACGTAAATTTATTCTTGTGGATTTGCCTTGTTTGGATTAAACGTAATGATGTGTTTTGTCCCGACACCCTTTGATGTCGCTCATTTTATGTTTTCTAAAACCTGGGGTTAGATGTGTATGTTCCATTTATTATATATATAAAAAATATTTCATAACTTACTTCGTCTTTAACTTTTTAATCTATTTTCTATACTTTTTATTTTTATATATATCGTACATGAACCAAGTCAACGCTAATGCTAAGACCCACAAGTTTTCAGCTATAAAGCTCACCCCTTTTGCACCCCATTTCAAAACACTACCAAGAACATTTAACACCATGGCGGCAATGGGTCCAACTTGTTCGTTTAAATTTGCCAATGCTTTTGCAAACCTACCAGTAGCATGAGCTCCTCTTTTGACAGCACTTCTCGCATTGATCATCACTGTCATTATTATACCTGCAATCCCTATTGCAACACCACTTAACGCCACTAGATTTTGTCTTGCCCATTTTTTAAGCTTTCTAAACGGTTCATGTTGTTTAGTTCAACTTTGTTCTCGATGATCTCACTTGTTTCCGGTTCTACGGTTCTGATATCATTTTCTAATCTTATTTTATCAGCACTGAGTTTAGGTATTTTTTCTAACATATCATGCATGGCTTCTTTTTCTGGATTTGTTTCTTTTAATTTTTCTAATCTCAAATGATCAGCTTCTTTTTCTAAGGTTTCTAGTTTTTCTTCTGTTGTTTGCGATTCAGGCATGTTTAGATATCCACGAGCGGTTCTTAATTCTTGGGTTGTTAGTAATGGTTCTTTCGTTTGTAAGTCCTCAAACATGCCGTCGATTTCATTTTGTAGTTTTTCTATAGTCTCTACTTACTTGACTCATTATTTTATTTAGGCTATTGCTACTCATCGTTTCTAGTTCTACATTTTCTTTGATTTGTGCTGACGATGTACCATAATGTTCGGCTTGAGCTTTTCTGGACAACTCTTTAAATCTATTTATGGCTTTTTGAGATCTTTTATCTCTCGAGTAAACAAGCTCACCGTTGTTGTCTTTTATTATTATCTTTTTTTCTTCAAACCCATCCTCTATGATGTTTCCTCTTGCACCTAATCTTACTTTAAAACTTTTCTACAAGTTCCTTAGAATGAGGTCCGTCTTTTTTGACGATGTTGTGTCTTAAGAAATTTAATAAAAAGTCTTTTTATCATTCGTTGCCGCCCTTTTTACATCTGCAACGTCTCTTCCCGGATCAGGCATATCAACATCATCAAATGTATTATCCCAATCCATGTCAGGCTGTATTGGTTCTACCGGCGCAACATCAACATCTGGCTCAAGGAAGGAGGTTTCTTTGAGTTCACGCTCTGCTTCACGATCGTAGTCTTCTAACAAATCGGTCTCACGTTCTATCCCCACGTCATCGTCTATAACATTTTCATCTATATCTCTAAACTTATTCTTTTCGATTTGATCACGTTCGCAAGCAAAATCATCATAGTCGAAATTGTCAATATTTCCATTTATTTAAAACGGATTTTTCAAGTTTTTGTGTCAGATTTTTTAACCCAAGAGCTGTGCTTACTATCATACCCTAACCATTTTACTAAAGCTTTATCACCACGAGTTTTCAAGACTTTTTCTACTCTGTAAACATCGTCCTTCTTGTCCATGGGTGAGAGTTCCTCCTCATAGAATTTCCCTAATATAGTTTCATTATCTGTTATGTCTTTATTTCATACGTGGTTGGAGCACCTCTGAAAATTTTTGAGATCTTAAATATTTTTCTTTAAAGTTAGTATTGTATCCTTTTTCCAATATATTTTTATATCTGCTTACTCTAACTCTATCACCTATTTTATACTTGGGTAAAGGATTCTCCAGTCCAATGACCGTACAAGGTCAGCCAAACTTGCTTAGCATTATTTTTGCTTACATCAGCAGGTTTTATTAAAATAGTGCTGCGTTTAGTATTATTATAATTATTAACAAGCTCTGGTAGAACATCCAACCACCTATAAGTTCCTTTAGAGTAAAAGTATTTCCACATGATCATTTTTAAAGTACGATTAAATTGTTCAACGATGGCTGCTTTTTTATCAGACCTTGTAGAGAAGTATTTTATTTCATGGTTTTCTAGTAGACTTTTAACACCCACGTTGTAAAATTCTTTACCGTCGTCAAACTGTAACACGTCGACATATTTTTCAAACCTGGATTTAAACTTTTCTAATAGTTTTTCTACGGCTTCTGTTGTGCGCTGAGTATCTTTTTTATGTACTGGGATAGCAAATGCAAACCTGGATAATATTTCTACGGCTGTGAGAATCCAATTGTAACCTTCGTTTTTATATCTAAGCTTGCTCATGTCCACGAGATCTAGTTGTATTTGTTCTGCAAGCTTGTTAACATAAGTTTGACTAAATTTATGTTTTCTTACGACTTTTTTGTATCTCGTGTAGGTGTCTTGGGTTCTTAACCATTCTTTTATTTGTTTTCTAGTAATGTTTGAACCATCTTTGAGTGCTCTTCTATAAAGTGCTTTGATGGATCGATAACCTGATTTTGGATCATAGTATAGATTTCTAAGTTCTTGTTCTTTTTTAAATAGCTAGGACCATATTTAGGCTCGCTCACTTTGCTCATGCTTTATTGTATATAGATATCTAACAACACCAAACCTATGTCCACACCAGCTATGTTTACACTTACAGAAAAGTTTAGCTCGTTGTAAACTCCATTATATATTTCTGTCGATGATTCTACATCTTTGTATTGCATTACGGATCCGTTTAAGCTTTGTGTCGTCGTAATAGGTAGATTAACGATCGGAGAGCTTAGATTTCCATTCGTATCAAAATTCTTACATTTGTGCACGGCGTCGTAATTCACCATGACATATCTAACTCCAAAGTAAATATCAGCTTCATTGTCGCTTTCCACCCAAGTATTTTTGTTTGAGTTTGTTCTCAGAAAATCGTAATAAGAGTCCAAACTTCATCAACTTAAGATTATGTTGCTGACAATAGATTTTTGTTTTATTAACATAAGGAACTTTTTCCAACTTAATATTATGTTTTGTAGGCTCTTTAACCTTGCCATCAAAAGTTAAATAACCCGTTGGTATGCGAAGCTCATCTATGGCTCTATTGTTTTCTACTTTCTTGATGAAATCGTTGTAGTTTTAATTACGTTCTTATAGTTCCAAAAAATAGTCGCCATCTGAACGAATAGTCTATCACCAGAGTTTACTTTTATGTTTTGATCCAATTAAACTTCTTTATATTCATCTTCAATGAATACGATTAGCTAGTTTCATTTATTTAAAAGATTTTTTTCTTAAAATAAATGGATATTTATTATGAGCAAAGGTATGGTAGTAAAGCAAGAAGACTTATAGATGCTTGGTCAAAAGAAAATGCAAAACGAGAATTCCTTCAAAAGTATCCCCCACGCCGATCTGTCAAAGTTCGAGTTTGGTTATAGTATTAAACCTATAAAAAACAGCTTGAAGTTATTTAACAAAACTTATTATATAGAGCAAGACCTAAGCTTAGATATAGTATCGAAGCGTACGATTTTAAACACAACCCCAAGTGGGAAAAGTTCTTAGGTATTTCCAACAGAGAAATAAATGAGCGATCAGATCATTCATGGACTCCAGCTTCGTGGAATCATTTTGGAACCGTGAAAAAAGTAAAACTTGTGGAGACGAGCGAAGTGAGTAAGTTAGACTGTAAAAAAATTTAGAATCTATGTTAACAAGACTGACTATTTTACGAGCAAATTTGATGCATTGGACAACGAGTGGACCACCAGCAAGAGAAGCAAGGATGTTAAAATGCTATGAGACCAACCCTTACTTTACCAGTTTGTTAGCTGCTTATGTTATTAGTTACTTAGGATGTGTGACCATAGAGCACATTACGAGGAAAAAGCAACCCAAAATCATTTCTAGCATGGCAAAATACTACTTCTATTACCACATGACACGATTTCTTTGATACCCCGAAAAACCTGCAAGATACGATGATGATGACGTCATAAAACTCGTACAAAGCAAAGCACCCGTTAAAAATGTTTAGGTGGACAACTGCGAAAAAGTAATTTGGGTGGACTCTAAAAAATTTTGTACTTGGATGACCTACTTTTTAAAACACCACGAGGCCGTGTCAGATATGATTAGAAACTATGAATACGACGTTGGAAACTACAACACGATTCAAGGGATAAAGTATCAGAAAATTTCCAAAACCATCGACAAGTCACCCGATGATTGGAAGCTATTCATCAAAAAGTCTAGCGATGGACTGATAGAGCTTGGACAAAAACTATTACAAAAAGCTGTGGAAACTTATGTCTATAGTATTTTAGGAGCTCAAGCCAACACTAGATGGTCTATTGTTAAAGAAAATGCCAAGTTGAGTCAAACTCAACATGTGTTTTATAAATTAATTAGAGCTATGATCGCACAAGACGTTGTTATGGTGATGATATCCAACATGCGAACTGGTATCAAAAACACCGTCATCTTAAACATGGTGATCGGTCCTGGCATCATTTTAATACTCTCCGATATGATCATCATCAAAGAGCCGATTGAAGGATTTAACAATATCTTAACCATAGCAACAAACAAGATGAAGGTTGGTAAGAATGTAAAGTTGAACGCTGTGGAAACGAACGTAGTGAGCAAAAAACAAAAGATAGAAATCGAACCAAGCAAATCCCACATAAAAAACGAAAGATCAAGCTCAAACCAAAAATCATAAAACCAAAAACTAAGATTGAAGTAGAACCTAAAACTAATCACCCACAAAACGACCAAAACCTTGATGGAAGTTGCAGGCATCATGTTGGTGGCTGGAATCATAGTTGCAAAATATATACTTTAAATAAATGGGAATGTATTTGGCTATACACAAAACGAAGCAAACGAAGAAAAAATAAAAACAATCGAAACCAACTTGAACGTACATGAAAATGAAATAAGCAAACTTAAAGGTGCTACTACTATCAATAAAACCACCTTGAATGGGCTCAACAACACCTTAAACGATATAAATATTAAGTTAGTCGATGTTGCAACGATAAAAACAACATCAAGACGCATTGAACGAACATCGCGTCAAACAATCAACTCATATTTTCTAATAGACAATTAGCTGCAACAAACAAAGCCAGCATAGACAAGCTCTCTATGCAAACCTCCAGAACATTCCTATACGAATTCTATTATGCAAGTCCATCCACCACGTGGTGCACTAAATTAAACCCTAACAGAGGATATCTTAGTAGTGTCGTTCATCTACCAGGGATGATCAGCGATGAAACAAAAATAATATTAATTAACCATACATTTCAGAGCCATGATTTGTTACCAAACTTTTGTTTAAAGTGCACCACCAACCTTATATTAAAAGACGACACCAGGACAACCTATGAAATAAAAGAAGTAGTTATCCAAAACCCAATAATCGTTTCTAATAACTATGTTGTTCCATTGGAAATAAGCTTTATAATCAAAGACAAAAATCCACAGACCAGCGAAATAAAAATGATGTCTATCATGTTTCAAAAGATAACAGGTTGTGTATGCAACGAGTCCAACTTGACCATGATGGTGGAAACAAAGATATAGTAAAAGTCAAGTAATTTTAAAACTTACCTGAAATTTACTTATAAATAAGTGGAGAACAACACACAAGTAGAAAAACCAACTATTACCACACAACAAAAGGTTAAAGATCCACGAAGAGTAGCTGGAAAACGTCTTGCAGAGATTTCTAGACAAGCTAAAGAAGCTAAGAAAGCAAAACGTTTAGAGCAAGAAAATCTACAAAATAATACAACCGAATTAAACGGGTAATACATGCCAATTGTAGTAGTTTCTATACTTGGAATCGAAGTCACTTGCTACATGCTTTGGCGCCCAACCAAAAATATAACTAAAGAAATTAAACCTGAGCAAATCGAACCAGATGTTAAAAAAGTTGAGCCAGAACCAACTAAAGATATTAAGTTAGACACGTTTGACTAAGAATATCTACTGTGTGTAAATGTTTATCTATTCTAGATAAACATTTTTCCAACTTACTTTCTTCATTTCTCTATACTTCTATTCTATATATATCCTATGAAAATATTTAAAATGTTTGTTTCTAGTTTTGTCGTAATTGAATTTTCATGTTTTTTTCTTACAATCAATACATTTTACTCTCGTATCTCGCATAAAGTCTACGATTGCTAGAATGATTTCATCATAGTCGTAGGAAACCAAACATTTGTAGTTATTTTCTTCCTATCTTTTCAAAGTGCTCGATTGTGCTGGGAACAGCACCCTATGCATTTTGGGTGATTTGAACTCGATGTAGAGTCCATTATATTTTTTATGTAGG
>JAODVQ020539138.1:0-22671 GCA_025400075.2 Phenganax stokvisi
CTTGGCTTCAAAAATGGCGGCGTAGTTAGCGTTCCAGATTATATACATTTCACTGTGTTGTGCTACCTTTTATATTTTATAGTTTACGCTTTGCCTTTGACCAATGACCACACATGAGGTGATAGCGGCTTTGTATCCAAAAGATTGTTTCCTCTACTAAGCAAGCTTTCGCAGTCAAAAATACAAACCTCCACTCCAAATCACATTTTTAGTGATTCATTCAAATGATGCATGTAAGGAAGATGAAATGAACAGAAAGAGGTCTTGGAGAAACTTAAATAAATTTAGCGTAAATTTGTTTTTGCTTTACTCGATGAATTTAGCATAAAATTGTTTTGCTTTTCAAGCAACTTTTCAGCGTCTCTTTTAAGTTAATATTACTTGTCTTGTCATACACGACAAATTTCTAGGAGTCATCTAAGATTCTGTTCAACTGTCTTTCATAATAATATGGCGCTCTGTTCACTCCATAAAATGCTAGGAGTTGTTGAACATAAATGTTAGAAAGTTTCTTATTTTTCCAGTCTCCAATGTTCTTTAGACGTTGCTTTATCTCGTTCTCCAAATTTGATAATTTCAGTTTTCGCTTTGCAGAGGAAATGGGTTTGATATTCTTTATATCTTGTAGTACTGATTCCATCTCATTTGATCGTTCGATCAATTCGATAACAGCGAAATTCCAGGCTGGTTTAAATGGCAGTGAATCAATGATAGTGCGGATCATGCACGGTTGAAAGAAGTACCCCACATGTAGACGTTGATCGTCAAATTTAGCAGCTTGAACATCATTTAAAACTTGAACTCTACCTATTTCCAGTGTTTCAATGTAGTTAATGCCGTTTTCAATGTTGTCAAATCTCAATGTCTCCTGTCTACGTGTAGGGAATGTCGTCACTCGATACACTGATACGCTAAAATCTGACGTGAATTCTGTTTTAATTTTACGAATTGTTTTAGTTGCAGAGAAAAACAAAAACTTCACTCTTATTTTCACCTCCAGTTCGCGTCGTTTTGCCTCGCTTCTGAACTGCAGCTGTACAAGAAGGTAGTCATCCATTCCAGTGAGAATATCGCGTAGGTAATAATGTTTGCCTAGTTTAGTACAACTTTGCCAGTTCGTTCCAACTTGAGAATTAGCCAATGATATCATTCCTTTTTGTACGGTGAAATGACTGTAGATAATTAAACTTTTCCTGTCTCTTTTCACGGATGTCTGTACTCGCACTTTAACCGAGCCACCAATCAGACCAAGGAAACTCACTCCGGCTCCACCAATGATGTCTTTGTATTCGCTCGTTCTTATTCTGTCAGATTTCTCCGAGTACTTGTACTTCACCGCCGGGAATGGAGTGTACACGACATCACCTTTGTACCTGTGTGTCCCTAATGTACAATCACCCAGCGATGGAGTATTCTTATACCTCCCAATGAAAGGAGCAGCTTCGACTCTGAAACCTATACGCAAGTTAAGAGAGGATAAAGTTAAATGCGTGCAGTGGTATTGCCATACGACAGGCGAAAACATTCGCTGAATGATGGTACGTCGAGGACAGGGTTCTGCTGTTTATAAATTTTGATGTACTTTGTTGAAACGTGCATGGACCAACGACTTTTACCGTAACTGTGACAGAGTGGAATTACAGAAATGTCCTACGTCCATGCACTTATGCTGTTGCTGTAAATTGTTCTGTACATGCAAAGTACTTCTCAGTCTGAGGCTGCGTATCTCCGCCAACTTAGTCCTCTATAGTTTTTTATGCGATCTTGGCATGCGCCGTTGATTAGTTAATTCAAATCCAGCTATGCCACAGTCTGACCATACCATGGTATAATGGCTATGCATTGTCTTTGTATAGAAGAACTTTATTTATACCTGTTCGTTCATCAGTGTTGTCAAAAGAAGCCATTCTTTTCATTCGTTGATGAATGTCGAAAAGCTGATCTTGAGTGTTGTTGTCGTGAGCAATGCTCTTGATAATATTCGCAACTTCATCACCTTGCGTGTTCCATTCAGCAAATCTCGCTTCTGGGTTGTAAGAGCGTACTTTCGGTGGAAGGAGGAGCAGTGTTGATAGAACCAAAATAAACGAGTACATCCCTTAGTGGCAATGGCGAACTTGCAGAGAATTGTCGTCAACAAGTGAAAGTGCTTTTTCTTAACCAAATAAACAAACAACTCCAGACTACTCTTGACACTAAAAAGAAGAAATATTCTTTAATTTTTTAATACCATCATGACATTACATTAATTGACCAGGCCCCTTGACAGGGTTAATCCTGAAACTGCAGATTATGCAAATTCACTCTGCGAACCGCGCAATTTACCATTTAAATCACTATCTCTCGTTAACTGCACTCTACATACCTCCGAATTGTGATAAGAAGCAGCTTTTCGTCCTAATACTTTTACTTATCAAGTTCACTTTTAAACATTATCCAATGTTCAGTCGTGTTGCAGAACTATCTCGAAGAAAGCGCGTTGACATCATGTTGACAAGTCAAAACCAAATAAAGGTCAACAGGATATAGTGTGAGGAAATAATTTTCTAAATCTATTGTTTCTTTGAGAATTATTCTTATGAATTTTTTTAAGTTCCCCTATCGTACAGTGCTTTAAATAATTTTTCCACATAAAATTAGGAAGAAATTAATCAACAAATGAATGATGAGCAAAATAAAGATTTCAGATTTCATATCTTGACAGTTTGCGCAAACAAACAGGAAGCCAAGGGTCTCTTTGTTTTGCGCTTTTTCTCTGGCACTTTTTCCACCCAGAAGAAGCTAGAAGGACAAAATTATTTTCGTTTCCTAATATACTTCTCAGCCAGCAAATATTGCAGAAGTTCATGCAGGTGCAAAAACCTATACACACGAAATAGGTTTTCTAATTCACTGATGCGTTTTCTGTGTGTTTATGCTAGAAGTATTGATGTGCGAGAAATGCGTCAAAGGTTGAACGCGAATTCCGGTTAAAACTTCAAGCAACGTAATTTCGTCATCTTCCGTTTCAGCTGATTCCTGATGTTGTCGTCTCATGTTGCCATTCTTGAACGTCATTGTGTTCCTGGTTACTTCCGCAACCTTCCTTACAAATTCTCATCTACAGTCAGTGGGCAATCATAAGTGTCATCAGTTTCACTTGTATGCAAGACGGAAGATCATTGAAAGCTAAAGCATTTGAATAAAAGGTTTGTTCCCTAACTGATGATATTAGTTTTGTGGTGATGTATCTCTTCGTTCATGCATTGTCAAACTTTTGCATCATGCTTTTACATAATGCGCGTAGCATGTAACCCATTGCCTAATTTCCATAAACTGCGGCGATGCACGCTAACTTTTGTGCTTGATTATCAAATAGTCGGTATTTATTATTCCTGCAGTTATGTAACATACTTCTGTTTTTCTGCAGAATGGCGAACGCAGTCTTTGGGATCATTGCCGCGTTCGGGCTACTGCAAAGGTACTTTTATTTTTTGTCTACCAATACCATAACCATACCCAGGGTCGCCTGAAGACTCTCTGCACTTCACTTTATGAAGCCGTCAGGCACAATACGTGAAAATTCGTGGAGTACAGATTTTCGCGTGTACTACGTCCTACGGCAAAAGCTTTGTAATATTTTCCCTTTACCAGACTAGTTTTATAAAAGTTAACATGACGCATACTCCCTGATTAGTTTTAGGCCCTGTTTACATGGAGGTAGGGTGACCCTAGCGCAAGGGTTACCCTACCTTCATGTTAACAGGGCCTTAATCTTTTTGAAGCAGCTCGTGCTGCCCACCGAATACTCTACAAGCAAATAAAATTTCCAATGCTTGCGCGGTTTATTGCATATGAAAAACGATCTTTATTTTTAGCATCGATGCTTCAATAACAGTGCCGTACATCAAACCTATGTTACTGGGGAGAACGTTTGATTACTCAAAGTCCAAGGTTGGCAACGATATCTATCCCGCTGCAACCCGAAATAATCCCCTTGAGACGAAGCACTACGACACAAAGGTTAAATACGAGATTGTACGCACAGCCAAGGACAAGAGAGATGTTCTAGATATATCTGGTCATTTGTCTGTTCAAATCATAGCTGGAATTCTCGACGTCAAGGGAAGTGGAAGTTATTTAAAATCGACATCGGAAAGTGGGAACTTCGTTGAAGTATTTGCGAAAATTGCTTTTCAGACGGTGAGGAGAACTAGTTTTTGTCAGAACACGTTGAAAATTGGTATTGCGTGACCAGTTACCACGGCTTGTTACGGTACTACCTTCGAAGTATAGTACTACGTGATCTGTGGAGTCTAGTGCTTGCTTATCGTCTTCTAATGACAATGCTGAATTACATTTTTAGATTACTAAGAGTATCACTGATGACAAAAAGCCAAACCCTGGTTGGGACAAGAAAAACGTCATTGGACAACATTATGTCAGAAGTATAACTTATGGTGGAAATTTGATCGCTTCTTTGAAATTTCATGCTAAAAACGAAAAAGATATGAAAAACTTAGAAGTAAAAGTGGAGACAGGTATTAAGGCAAAGGTGTTCAGCGTAGGCATTGGAGGACAGTTTAAAAAGTTGGCTGAATCTGTGAAAGATATATCTACGCTAACTATTTCCTACGACGCAACTGCACCTTTGACCACAGTACCTACTGATATTGATTCACTTGTCCAAGCCATTGCAGATTTTCCTAATGTGGTAAGTACTTGCATGAGCATGAGAGCAACAGAATGAGAAACTACTTCGGCCTAGCATGGAATTTTTCTACCCCAGCGTTCTCGTGTTGAGTTGTAAAGCGGCTTTTTTACCGCAGTAGCCTTTCATATAAGTAAACTCTTGTACTTTTTAGCTTAAAACAATTGACGGTGGAATTGGAGTGCCAATAGAAGCAGAGTTGATTCCCCTGAGTCAACTGAGCGCAAGTCCGAAGTTGCAGTTTTTGATCGATGGGGCAATACAGACGAGACTAGCTGAACTAGAATCCATGTACTATGATCTGAGAACGAGTTCAGACGCAGTTAAGAAGTTTCTAAAAAGGCATCCGGTTCTACCCATCGCTGACGAGCAAGAAGTTGGTAAATTTTACGGTCGAATTTTTAAAATAACGGAAACCTTCAACGACGTTATTGCCAATATTGACCTCAATGCCTACACGAAGAAAAGTGATCAATTCAAGAAAGCATTTGATGCTTACAAAGATGGCAAACTAATTGTTCCCGACAAATATGTGAGAGAATATAAAGCTTTGGAAGCAAAACTTGAACCGGTAAGATACAATGACTGTAATAAGATTATGAAAGTGTGATGCTCAAAAATGCATGATGCATGGCGAAGCAAGGATGTGAGCTCATCACCGTCGTAAAATGATTGAAACCTCTGGAGCTCCTATAAGGATATTTCTAAGAGTGTATGCCCAGATGTCAACAATCAAACCCGAATTTCCAGTGAATTTTGATTGTCCTGATAGTAAACAACTGCGCGGTAATCACTTGCGTTCAATTGTGCCCTTCTCGAAGTTCACCTCATCTTAAAGTGCATGTACTTCGTTGCTCCTCTACTCAACGGTTGTTTTTCACCATTTCAGACTGATACTGGAGTTGCAGTAACGGTAAGTCATCGACATATTCAATTATATCCATAGTACGAGAATCCTACATAACTTTCTTTCCAAACTTTGCGCGTCTTACGGTCGCGTAAAGGTCTCCAAGATCTCTAAAGCCCGTTTTCCACTAGGCGGAATTTTCCGTGCGGAAAATAATTCTACCAAACTGATTGGGTGGCAATCAGTGGTGGCAATATATTTCGCCACGAAGCAGGTTGCTAGATTTATTTTCCGCACGGAAAATTCTGCCTGGTGGAAAACGGGCTTAACATGCAAGTGTAATTATAGAAACAGTATAGAGCTATCTTGCTTTAGAATCACTTGGTTCGCTTTAATAAACTTACTAAATGCGACTAAATTTCGAAACCATTGGTCTTGAAACAAAGAATATTTATAGGGATTAATAGCTTTCCACGCGACGTTGGTGTCTTCCCGCTATCCTGTGTTTGGTGACTTAAAATTTGACAAAATTGATTTCAACATCGGAGGTGGACTAAACAACAAAACCAGCGTGTTCAAAGCACCAAGGAGAGGAGTTTATCAATTCATGGCCTCAGTTCTTCCTACTCCCAGATCAAGAATCAAAGCAGGACGTGAAGCAGTCACTTATGACATCATGAAAGGATCAACATCGTACACTAGAGTCCAGTCCAATCCTGCAGCGAAGAGCACACAAGTGTCCAAGACTGTACTTATCTTGCTCAACAAAGATGAAACTGTTCGTGTAAAAATTGTTTCAGGTGGAGGCCGTGGAAACTCTAGATATACAACGTTTGGTGGATTTCTAGTTCGAGCACTCTAGACTACCAAACAATTCCACCTTGAATAGCAATTCATTTTATGTTCCTGGACAAGAAAAAGCGTAGAACAAGTTGTTTAAGTTCGACTGACAAATGTAAAATCCAGACAGTCTTGTTTAGTAGACTGATAAATGAAACTTTTGTGAAATCAAGATAGTCATGTTTAGTAGCTAACACTGAATAGAACTAGATACACGTTTTAAACGTTACACTTCTTCAGCTTGTCGAGGGTTTGCATATATCCGACCGCTTTCTAAGACAGGCATTGCTTGACGATCCGTAAGGCCCAGTTTACACTATCAAAGTTTCTATGATCAAAGTGGGAATTTCGGATAGATAAATCCTAAGTTTTGAAGCACTTGCTAAAAGTATTTAAGGGAACTAATACAGTCTTCAACACTGAACTACTTCACTCTGATATTTCTTACAAATTCTTAAGAACGTAGCATTTCCCCGAGAAAAATTCCTGCTCTGATCAAGGGAACTTAGACAGTGTAAACCGGCCTTAAGAGAGAACAAGACGCCTGCTCAAGGCGCTTACTCTGGCTAAACGCCATGAGTAAATACGAGTGAATAAGCTAAATATAAAGTGAAAAAATCTAATTCCACTTGTTTTGGGCTTAAATTAGAACTGAGACCTGAAATACCAGTACAGTTGTCTACCAACTAAGCTGCTACCGAGTCAATAGAGAGGTTCAGATTTGACTTCCAATACCAATACGACTACCATTTGTCAAGATCAACCCATGAGAAGCGTCTTATCTAATTGATTAACCAATCAAACATGACTTTAGGTAGCAAAGGTAGTGGTAGCGTGGCTGCCAATGACTCTACGATTGTTACTTCATTGTCAAGTCATATACTCAGTTCGACAAACCACTGCAGCAGTTAAAAAGCACCCTATTAGAAAACTGGAAACTTGATGCAAACTTTTATGTCTTGTATATTTGCTCCAGGTTCTTCTAGACTTAGCATGGCATCACCACTAGCATCCAATGATAATATAATGGTATATATTTAGTATACAGATACGATGGAGTAATTAAAATTGTAACTATCATGAAGAATTGTTTATTGACAAAGAATCAATAGTGGTTTTACTTCAGAAAAAAAAGAATTTCTTTGTTTAGTTTATTAGTTTGTGATGAAAAAGATTTTTGAGTTTTTGTTTATGACGGCTAAGAACTTGCTAGAAGGACTCTATTTTATCTTTACTGGACTCTTTGCCTGTGAGACAAATGTATACAAATTTACCGTTCTGTAGTCATATCACATTTAGTAATGTTTAAGTTTAGAAACAGTTTGCGTTGTCATGCGGCTGTGAATGACCTGTGCGGAAACGACAACAGTATTGTCTATTGAAACGAGTTTCATTTTTTCTCCTCTCGTGCTGTTTCGTTTGAGAAGACAATGTAGCGTCCAAATTATCATAAGATAACTCCCTGCAGCGACAAGTATTTCCTATCAGCACAAGAGAAGACGGAAAACTGCGATGGACGTGAAACCTGAAGTAACGATTACATTTGAAGATGAACCAGCAGTCTTTCACGTTGGAAAAGAAAGTATCAAGGGCGATGTAAGAATCTCGATCACAAAATTGATGAAAACTCAAATGATCAAAGTCGAATTCAAAGGAGCTTGTCAAGTTAGTTGGAATAAGCGAGGCGTGTCAGATCGACTACACAAAAGCATTGAACATTTCAGCATTGAAGACAAACTTCTTACACCCAGATCTGCATATAATGATCTGTTTCTTCGTTCTGGTGTCCATTGCTTCCCCTTTGTCTTCGAACTACCTCAGGCAATGCCTCCGACGTTCATTGCAGCGGACGGCAAGATTGAATACTTCGCGAAAGTGATAGTTCATTACAGAGATGATGGCTCGATGGTTTCTAATGAAGTTTGTGCCGAAGCGCCACTCACCATGAAAAAGAGCATCGCTAACTTCCCTCAAAAGCTTCTACAAAGCGTCAAACTCAAAGAACAACTAACCCTGTCCAAGTTCTTCTCTCGTTCAACAATAATTGATGTCGAAGCGAAAATTCCCAAACGAGTGTATCACCGTGGTGAGATCATCCGCTTGACTTGTGATTACAAGATTGTGAACGGCTCTGTGGGCAATGTGAATAGTACCTATGCTGTGCTCATGCAAGGTGTGAGTGTGGTGAAGTCTAGTGGTCATGAAATAATGAAACAACGAGAAATTGTTCGTGCGCCACCATTTCATGGAGCTGGTGAAAGTTCACAGTGGAGTGATACCTACATGACTATACCAGACGACATTTCTCTTACTGTGCAAGGATGTGGTGGTATTATGGTCTTTTATTTTATTCAAATTAGAGCAAAGAATTCGAAAGAGAAAATTGACATCCCTGTGGTGATCATTGATCGTGATGAGACGAAGATAGTAAACTCCGAAGTCGGTAGTAAACGCGCAAGAAGACTCTCTTTGACCGGCGGTCTCGCAGCCCCTAGCATATTTCAAACTTTCAATGCACTCAATAGACAGGATCCTGTCAGAGCTTCAAAGACTTCTATTGATTCATATTATGGGGATTAAGATACAACCTCTTGAAGCATTTATTAGTGCATGCAATAGATTAATACAATAGTCATGCAATTGTAAGAACATCATGTTGATTAGCGTTGTCAAGTTGGAATAGTTTCGGCGTCAAAACATGGTGCCAGACGCATGGATTTCGTTTCAATGTTCAGTCAAGGCAATTCAATGCAGTCCTTTGACAAAAATTCAAACATTCCACACGAAAAGATACTAAGGAAAGTTTATTCCTTGATATATCGTGTACTGTCATCACCAATAGCGTAAAGTAATTATTATACTTAAACGCCGTAGCTAATTTAAAACAGCTTTTTACTAACTTGCACTCATATCATATAGTTTAAACCAAAAGTTGCGCTATCACCTGGGATGAAAAACGTAGACGTAAAGTTAAAAGATTATAAAAAATTATCTGATTCGCTGCCTCATGGTAAAATAACATCTATATTTCTCGATTGCACTCGCAAAATCTATAAACTCGAACGTGCATACTATTTCTGTCCATGCTCGTGTGAACGAGATGCCGTGTGGAAAATGACTATTAATGAAGTTTCAATCATTACGGTTATTTGCATTGCCGAGAGACTAATACGTATCGAGAAATAGGCGCTGACTTTGCCATGCAAAGCAACGTTCCTCAACCTTTATGTTTCCCTGTATTGATTTGAAGCATTCCCATCTTTTTGCATGTTATGGAAAATCTATGCACTACATCTATTTATTGATCTTTGCCATTTTATGCATTTCTTCACCAACTGAACGTGTTTTTCCAATGTTATTTAAAATCAAAATACTGTATACCTGAAATTAAAATAGAAACCATGTCTTACATTAATTTATGGTTATATCTACAGCTTTTAAATTTATATCCGCAAGCAAACATGCCACACATGAAAAGAGAAGCATTTTTGTGGTCCAACATTTCTCCAACGATGTACCTGTTGCTCTGTTGGCAATTCCGTAGGCATCAGCTTAACGTAACGGGTCCCTAATATGTGACTGCGCTACGTTTTTCTACACCATACGCTGTTGCAAGTAGATTAATTGATATATTTTGCTTTATCGTGCTGACTCTTAAAGTGCCCGTCAGTCGTTGGACGAACACTCATATATACATGTAAATCGAGTCAATGTTCTTAGCGAGAAGAAGTAGGTACACGTGTGGGTTGTACAGCCCCCCAGTTGAATGAAGCAAGCATGTTGAACTCTTCGTATGGATGTTGAGAATGAGAATATGGCGAAACACGGGAGCTTTGAAGATTTTCAAATAATTATTGACGATCGTCAGGTTTTCCACCTGGGGACACGCTAACAGGAAATGTGAAAATATCTTCTGGCAAAGTGTTGTATGCAAGAAGATTAGTTGTGAGGATATCTGGTCAGGCGAATGTAAAATGGACTGAATCAAGTCAATTGGAGACTACAGAGTTTATCAACTGTGAAAATTACCTCAACGAGAACCGAGTGTTGCTAAAATCTAGAGTATTCCACTGTCTCATTTACCATCATCATTCTACCAGTTGCGATGCGTATGGAGATCAACCGGTCAGCGTACCACTTTCGGGAAGATAAGGAAGACTCTCTTGAACGAGAAAGTGGAGCACTGTTGTTGTCGGCAAGTTCAATTTCTCGTAGAGAAATTAACCGAGATAATGTTCGCTTCAACACACCGAAGCAATTGTACCGAGCATAGCGTGTAGTAAATGTATCCAGTTGACATACTTTGTTCAACTGAAGGTGCCATTTCGTTTATCTGAGAATTGCATCTCGCGTATACCTATCGTGATCATGTGTAAGCCACGAGCAGTGCAGGAAAAGGAGTCTAGGGATGAAAGTTCTGGGACGCAAGGCCCAGACTTGAAATGAAAATCTCAGCCGAAATGTAAATGGAATTAAAGCCCGTTCTCCACTACGCGCATTTGTTCGCGCGAAGAAATCTGGTAACGTGATTGCCTCGTTTTCAACTTTTTCGTGGCAAATAATTTTGCCAGCGATTCACGTTGCTGCATTTATTTTTCGCTCGAAAAAAATTCGCGTAGTAGAGAACGGGCTTAAGGGCCGTTTAAACGGATGCAATATGTTGAACCAACGATTTTGTATTCGACGGATTTGAATCCGTTTTGTTTCCATGTTTGATTTTCGTTGTTCCATGATGTTGGATACTGTTGCATTGATATTTGAATCGAGTTTTATTTCATTCAAACTTTTCATCCAACATCGTTCTAACATTGTTGTGTCAACTAAGTTGCGTAGCTACACGTTGCATCAGTTTAAACAGGCTTTTATTTCTTTACACGTTATTCCGAAGACGAAAACGAGACTCGGCAGCCAACGTTCATCTATATTTCTTCGTTTTTTCATGCACGTAAATACTCTAGAGGACTATTCGTGTAAACACGGAATACATGTACGAACTTCCGGCGGTTAATATTTCTCTGATTCCGTTTGTATAAACTGCACTGTAGGTAGGGTAACGGAGCGGGCCAACAAACCTGCGTTTTATGAATAATTTTAGTTGAGTTCGTGCAGCCATATATTTTTTCCCTATATTGAAATCATGTCTTACTCGAGACTAGTATTTTTTAAAACCTTGCAAAGTAAGCAAAATTTAACGATTTAATGCATTGCCCATTTTATAATCATACAATTAAAACTGCATCAGTGCGTGCCAACTGAACTACCACTAATGGATTCCCGAACAAGTTTTATGATTTCTTATCAAATTCCCATCATAGTATTAAAACTTAGAGAGTCATAGACCCCGCCCTGTAGTTTAAATCCACACCAACTCCACAAACGGTTTCATCTCCAAGAAACTGCTTCATCACCGGTGCTCTCCATCCACCAAATGACCTAAAATCTTTAAAGTTGGGCTGCTTGTCGTAATGAGCGTACCACAGAGGGAACTGAGCTCCACTAGTGTAGTCTAAACCCATGAGAGTTGACCAGTTAAGTTCACTGGTGTAGATTCCAATTTCAATCTTTCCAAGTGTTGCGTTTATGAGCTCTTGAAGAAATTCTTGATTTTTTATTTTGTTTTCAAACCAAACTGGGGAGATCTCAATATCTAACCAAATCCAGTCTACATCGAGGTTCAAAGCGAGCATATCATCCACCTGCGAGAATATAACGTCGCTATTGAGATAAACAGTGGCGCTAGCAGCCATCATTGCACTATCTAAGGGGGGAAATAAAAAAGCAAATAATATAGATTGGAAAACTTCATGCCAATGTTGCTCCCTTTCTTCTTGCAACACCATTGATGTGAAGTCGTTGCCTCGTTGGTGCTTGTTTTTAAAACTTAATAAAATTTTCAGTGAAAAGAAGATGTTCAAATATTGTTACGAAACATGAACTTTTATTTTCCTTTTAATCATAGTCTTTAGGTAACGCCTGTAAACTAAATGTACCGCCTTTGTATTTGTAGTCATTAATGGGCAATAGTTGATATACTATTTCAAAATAGCATGCCTTTACACGTAATCTAAGCTCTATATAGCTATTTTGTACTTCAGTTGTGAGTAAGTCTTGGTTAGGGAGTGTTTGGTGTACCAACTCTCCTGTTCCAACTGCCAGTATAAACTTTATTGTGTGATCGTCTGGGGCCGGTTGTATAAAACTTTTAAATACGTTTTAACTACGATTTTGTAGTTAAAAAGTAGTTAAATCTTGAATAGTCGATTCCAGTTGGTTGATATTCGTACTTAACTGTAGTTAACTTTTACCACGTTTTTATACAACTGGCCCCAGATTGTAAAAGGTGTTTTTATGTTTTAGTTAGCAAAAGATCCCAAGAACGTTGCTAGGTCCTCGCGTATAGCAGAGCTAATCCCCAGTAAAGCCTAGTAACAATATTTACTCAGTGCCTTCTTTGGTCAGTGCCCCCTTCCCCCCCTTACTTTTGAGTTGCCTCTGCTGCCCCTCTCGCAATGAAATATGATCACATATAGACATAGTCCAAACTTATCTCAAGTGGGTGGAGGCCAAGCGAGAAATAACTAAACCTAAGAACGTTACTTATAGTTAGTCTCATTTGATCTGAGTTCTATTTACAGGTGGTTTTCTGCCTGAAAGCAAGGTTGTAGAAATACATCCGAAGCTACCTAGTTCGTACCTGTTTCTGTGCGTTGCCACACTTTGGACATGGAAACATGTATGCTTCCACCAGATCAAATCCCGCATCACGAGCATTGCGAATAGTTTCAGGTGCGTTGTAGTCTGGAACTCCAGAACTGCGAAATGCACGTACGATTGCGAACTCGTAACCTTTTAGTTTCAAACAAGTGAATGCTGCGGTATTGATCGCCTGGTAAACATCGATACCTTGACTTGCTTCAGTTTCCCTTGTACTCCACAAGAAGAGTGCCAGCGAGAAAAACACCACACAATGTTTGAACATTTTCTGAATCTGTGTTACTGTTAGGAGAAGAGACTGACTTCTGAAACATAAATTGACATAGAAAAAATGAATGTTTAATGCAATTGACAATTTCAATGAAAATTCGTGGCATATATTGGCGTGGTGGTCAGGTGAGGTTGTCAATAGCCGTGGAGCTAAGATGTAACCATGCCAGTGCGGTAGTCATTTATCAGCGAGCATAAGATTGTATGACGCGAGCTCGACGACACCGTTAAGAACAAGGTTGATTAAAATACACATTTTATTTTGAAAGCAAGAGTATTAGCATTGATGAATCTTACGTATAAGAACTTTTTCTAAGCAGTATACTTTATACTGAAACATGTGGCTAGCGTTCTCCAACAGACGCTACAACATTTCGTGAAAACCATGCACGTCATTTTCAACAACTCGTGACTCGTGAGATATAATAATGTGAGATATAATAATGCACCTTATTACTTCTTTGAAACATAGCACTGGCTGTTGGCAGAGCCATAATAGTACAGTTAAAGGTTATTGAAGTATCAACCAACAACACATCATGTATTGTACATTCGTACAAGGAGAGATGCGACACATTGAGAAAATTACCGTTATTTATTGGTGTATTCATAAACTGGACATGGAAACTTCAAAAAAGGTCAAGATTGTCTCCAAAAAAACTCGAAAGACCTACCTTTTAAGTAATAAAGCATCTATCTATCTACCTGCTTTACTTCCTCGATTGTCAACGATACTGGCGTTTACTTCCTCAACTGAAAGCGAGCGATAGTGGCGTCTTCAAGCACGTTAAGTATCTAATTTCACTTCTCCTTTACAAATTAGGACGAGGTACAGTATTGCAATAATAACTTAAATTTTCGAAATCAATAGAGATAGTTTTAAAATTCAAACTCGCAAGTTGTTATCGTCCGGTATCACAGAAATTTATCTACGATCATTCATCATTGATAGTGCAACACTTTTCATGGATATATTGTGTACAGAATCTCGTGTGGAATCGGTCACCGCTGCAAGGAATGCTGTATTTGCGGTGACCTTCTGTGACCAGAACTTTTAAGGCGTCTGTTCCATTTTGGGCAGCTCCGCTTTATTTTGCTTTCTTTATTAATCCGGTTCCCCCAGTGGCGGCCGCGGATTACCACTAGGCTACGTAGGCTGAAGCCTAGAGGCCCGGGTTTCGAGAGGCCCGTGATTCTGGAGCTTATTTGTTGTTTGCTATTTCTGTTCCAATTTAAGCTATGAGATAATGAGAGGGATGGTACCTGATCCAGACCATTGATACTGTAGATGTCATCAAAGAATTTGCCCCTCGTAAATGCTGCAAGTCTATTTTGTAAGGCACAGTGTACCTGATGTAATACTGAAGAAAACGATGTGTTTGTTATAATAAATATCAAGCCGTACCGTTCACGGGTTTTACGCTAGCTGCTTTCTACTTCTCCTGAAAATACAAGTTCGAGTCCCACTGGAGGCAACGAATAATTTGTTGTCTTATTGTAGTGTCAGCTTATTATGAAAACTAGTTTAAATCACTTGTTATGTAGTGAGGGCATGATCTCCAACGCCCGCAATTTTTTTTCAGCCTTCAGGCCTGGTAATCCGCCACTGGGTTCCCCCGACAACTAGGAGCGACGTGATGACCCAAATTCTACTTGAATGACTATCTGAATCACTGAGGAATTTTGAACAATCAGGAGCGGATTGCCCGGCAAATAAATGTAATCAGCTAATCGTTATTCCGCCAACATATAACCATTATATCATTCGAAGATCATTAGCACTTGCTTAAAAATAAATGAACGGAAAAATAAGTAACAATAGTTGTATAAACAAATACCTAAATTAACAATCAATAAAACAATGAAAGAAACAGAAAGAAACAAACAAACTTACTAACTAACTAACTAACTAGCCAACTAACTTAACTATCTCATTCCATTTCCATCACCAACTAAGTTTAAATAAAACTTTAAAAAATGAAGAAAACCAAAGAACAAACAAAACTAGGAAACATTAGGAAACAAAAAACACCAAGAACAGAAACTAGAAAACAGTAAGATACATAAGCAAGCGTCAATGAGCCAGCGCGATTTTGGTCAGAGAAAGAACGAACGAAAATCAAAATGTTGCGCAATCGGTAATGGAGGAGCTCGCTGTGGAAGTACGTTCAGAAACTGGAGGTTATTACAAGGTAATTCTTATGAAATGCAAGAAATAATTGTGTTTCTGTGAAATATACTGATGGTTTGATGTTTTCTTTCAGGCATACGTCAAAAATATTCACACAGAAGAAGTTACCGTAGCTCGAGATGACGAGTATGTGTGAGGCTACACTACATCATGTTGATCGTGTTAATATGACGACGATTTACAACATGCTGCTTTAAATTAGCAGTTAAAATTATCATTGTGTAAAATCTATGAGCTAACTTGGTGTTTTAGCAAGCTTAGCAATATTTTAACGCTTGAAAACTGTGGTATTTGTGTATTGTAGTTGGAGTAACGCAACTCGAGTCTCATTCTCTGAAGTGCGCTTGCCTCCACAATCTAACATTCGATGTGAATTGTACGTCGATGATTTAGTTGAGGTACTTTTAAACGTTCTATTAACATTTGCATTTTCCAGAGCATATATCACATTCACTAGCAAGCCTTTCGCTGTATTGTGTTTTACGATTATACATCAGTGCGTAAGTGTTATTATATTCTTAGCATTTATAGGTTGCGCAATTAGAATTTAGAAATTAGCCAATTGGAGAACAGTACAGCGTACATTAATCCATGAAGACACAGCACGCCCCAGTGTTTCCCACTTGTTTGTTTTTGCCCAACGTCAAAGACTTTTAGCGAATTTTATAGTCAAATGTACGGTTCTAATTGAATTAGAACTTTAAATTGTTAAAATTTATGCAAATTATTTCTAGGTGTATTCAAGAGCTCAAGATAATGATCCATTTTGCTGGTGGTTGGCCAGGATTATAACCAAGAAAGGAGAGGTACATTACTTTCTGGTCTTTTCTATGGTATTTTTGTTGATTAAGTTATAAGAAACAATTGCATTTTTTGTCCAGTTTTAACTGCAGTTTAGTGGTGCACTGTATCCACAAAATGAACACTAAACAAGTTGTATTCCTATTTTGTGATATTTGTAACCAATATGGTGGTAGTAGTAATAATAATTATATAGAAACATAGCAACATGCAGGAAAACTCTGGACAAAATGAGAAAATGTAGAAATAACGTAGAAGTGAACATTCAGTTGAAGGAATATTTGTACGTAGAAAGCGCTTGGACTTTGCCATGCAGGGTACTGGACGTGTTCGTGACGGATTTAGACGTGGCAGACATCTTTATTGGCTGTTACTTTTACCAATTTATTGTGTTTGAGATCCTAAAGACTTCGTTTCTGACTTTTCTCTGCATGCAAAAACGAAGCAACCAAGTCCATGTCTCCTGCTCATTCTTTAACCAACCTGGGGAAGACGGAATGGAGGAGGCCTGAGAATGACACTTATCAGATTCACGGTTTTGGTGGGTCAGGTGCACTGTTCAGGTCCTGATCAAGATCGAGGGACTTTCATGATTCACATGGCTACATTTAAAGGTGTGTGCTCATGGTCTACTTCATTCATCATCAGGAGTGTTTCTGAGGAAGACACGAGAAGATATCTTGATCTGGTCTTTGAAACTTTGCTGCATTTTCTATGGTTTTGTGGCAAGAACTAACCTGTAAATCATGAATACACCAAATTCTCAGCCTTGTCCCAGTCTTCATGGAGCTGCATTGTTGGGATAAATGTGACATCACCTCAGTCTGTAAGGAAAAAATGTGACAAGAGTGCAAACTTCATGCGATCCTTTTCAAATTTATCTTTACTTGTGGCTTAATGTCTTTTGAATGTTGGAATGGAATTGGTGTCATTTATATGAGTGTTATATTGTATAATGGTTGTATAGAAGATAGGAATATTTAAAAGAGTTGTTTTGCAGAATATGGAAAACTAGAAAATTGAGTTGAGCTAATTCTTTGAGTTTTCCTAGTAATTTCATTATCTTGACTTTTTTCGGCCACATCCACATGTGCGAATATCACAATAATAGTAGCCATTGCGAGGCATGTTTCTCAATCACTTGAACACCCTTTCACGAATGCGAAATTTTCGCTGTCTGTCCACATGACCATGATCTGTTTTAGTCGCCTTTAAAGTATATCAACATTTTTATTGCAGTTTTATGTTGTGCAGTTTGTTGGTTGGGAGTCATCTTATAATGAAATTGTACCTCGTGAAAAAATACGACCTTGCAATACAAAGTAAGCTATATATGCTCTACCGTGCGTCAGACCGGCGTAATATTTACAACCTTCTGCTTCGATATACCAGTCTAGTAACTTTATTAACGATTTACTCTGAAACTATCAATACTAGTATTTGAAACGACGTTTTTTCTAGTGAAGCAATAACCAGATCAATGTACAGCAAGTGCATTATTGATGTTCCTCAAGATTTGCAGCAAATGTGAGTATTATTTGGTTTTATGTTATGAAGTCTTTGGTCTTTTTTAATGCGTGAGGGCCTGACATCAGCGGGATCTTTTAATTGCAGCAATTTTCTCTGTGGTTCCAGTTTTTATTAATGACATATTGTATGTTATTTAGATGTAAAGACCAGAATGTTCATCGAGAATTTAAACATCAAAGTGGTGTTGGTCTGGTTGTCTACCATGAAGATCTTGCAAATCTTATTTGTTTGGTTTGTTTTTATTCATTTCATTTTTTTTATAAACACCATTCTTTAGTACCTCAACTCGGAGCGACTTAAAAACATCTACTGATTTACCCAACAATTCACCCGTGTACGTTTTGGAGCAACTTACGAAACATTCATTCACCCAAGTGATTCCCGTAACAACATGAATTTGTATTGCTAGTTGTTTTTCAAAACACTATTTTTGAATGTTATATCTTGAAATAAACTTGCGTAATTATATTCTAGTCTCGTTCAGAAAAGGCGGTGAAAAAAGCTGCAATTCTCAGTGAAATGCATTTTCGAAGCCTGAGAACTAGACTGCTGTTGCAAAGTGTGATTAATGATAACGCTGCTCAACTACAGGTGAATTTATTGGCGAATATGAACTGTTTTGGGTGCAAGTTGTTTTTTATTCTCTTAATGGATCTTTAGACATAATGAACTGTGATTTTCGTTGGGAACTGTGGTGTTTTTAAGGGATAGATTTACCGAGGGTGTGATGCTCTGGCTAAACCCTGGCGTTAGCAGGATGGTGTGGAAAACGATGTTAATTTCCCTATCAAATACGAGGCAGTGGAGAAAAATTAACAACAATTCAAATAATTTAGTCGTACTGTTCAGTAATGTATGATGACCATACCCATGACTAACGCCCATTCTATAATGCTCCCATTTCCCCTATCAGATCATACTAAACAAAATCACTTGTTTCTTTGCACCAGGTATTTTTAAAATTTATTCATTTTTCAGTACTTCCCATGTTGTGTTTAGATGGCGCAAACTCAGTTTGGAATTGTTGAGGTTCTCAAATTACCGGACAACTTAATGGGTCTTGCTATAGGTGCCCAAGGAGCCAATATCCAGAAAGCAAGGAAATTACCAGGAATTCGGTCCATCGAAGTTGACGAGGAGAAGTGTTCACTTCACATTAGCGGAGAAGTTAGCATAAACTACTAAATAATAATATGTCAACCTCGTTCCCAGGGCTTCCATCTGCGCTCCTCCCTTCCTCATTCGCGTGAGGGAGGAGAGCAGATGGAAACCCTGGGAATGAGGTTGATAATATGTGTGCTCTATGTAGATCTTTAGAGTCTAATTTGTAGTTTGATTTGTTTTAGAACGAGGCGTGCATTAAACAGGCCGTCAGTCTTTTAGATTTTGCTGAAGAAGTAGTGTCAGTTCCGAAAACATTTGTTGGTATTGAACGATTGAACAGTAGTTTAGAATCGTTTGAAAATAGTTAAGCGACATATAGATTGGAACCTGAACACATAAAGCTCTCACAGTGAGCTATGATTTTTTGTTGAAACGTTTTCACAGGGCACAAATTCATTAAATATGGGATTTATAATAGTATTTTAACTGCTTGGACGAGCGTGCTAATAAAAACGTCATATCTGAAAAGCAATGTCTTCATGCACCGTGCGCAAGTTCGATATTCTGACGGTTCTTGGGCCTGTTTTCCACAACGCTAATTGGTTCGTGCGAAAAATAAATCTGCCAACGTGATATACTCGCTTTCAACTTTTTGCGGCAAATTGTTTTGCTAGCGAATCACGTTGCTGGATTTATTTTTCGCTCGAAAATATTCGCGTAGTGGAAAACGAGCTTTAAGCAGGCAACGATTCTATTGTGTAAGTGTCATCAACCGAACAGAATTTTGATGAGTGCATGCAATATTTTACATTCCACGCGAACTCTTACTGCAAAAAGTAGCTTTTTTCAGGTTTTGGAGATTTACTCATTCTTTGTTTTAATTTCTAGGGAAAGTTATTGGGAAGCAAGGTAAAATCGTTCAAGATATTGTTGATCGTTCAGGAGTTGTTCGTGTAAGAATTGAACCACCAGAAAATAAAAATCCTGCTGCAACTGAAGAAGAACAAGCTAAATGTACCAAAGTGGGTGGTTTTTGAATTTTTACTAAAACGATAAAGTGCGGTCGAAATGTGAGAGTTTTACGTGAACAGAACTCTACAGACACATCTAGGTTCTCTGTGGCGATCACTTAAGGCTTATTTCCACTTAATAAAATTGACTGCAAGTTTGGAACAGACAAAACAGGTTCTTTGTATTAGTGAGTCCTTACCCGGACTCACGGGACAGCGAAAACTTTCGTGTTTGTCCGTTGATGTGTGCCATCTCTCGATCTTGCCGCTTCTTCACCTAATTACAAAGTTATTCGTGATTAATCGTATCTCTTTTACTTCAGAAAGAAGTGAATTTCTTATTTGTCGGCACCCGGGACAGTATTGATAACGCCAAGATGATGCTTAATTATCATTTGAGTCATTTGGAGGTTTGTTGATGTAACTTTGCTGGTTCTTCGTACATAAAATTTTTGAATCGCATGCTGATCTTTACTCAGCTCATTACATAGAAAACGTTGTATAAAGCTAATAATATGAACGCTTGCATTACTCTTCAAGATGCCAAATTTATTGAAAAACATTTTCAGAGGAGAGTGGCTCGTGTTTTTACATCAATAAACTTTACTTTTAATCCAGGAAGTGGCAAGAATTAAGAAAGAAAAAGAAAATCTTGAACAACAGTTAAAAGCCATAGGACTTGTACCTCAGATGGGACCATCATATTTACCATCTTTGGCAGACATGAAGTGCGGGCCTAATGTTGTTGTATCTGGCTTGCCGAGTGAGTTGCCCAGTAGAGATCGTTCTTATACCACAGATAGTTATGCCGGAGATTTGAACAAGGCGCCTGAATTTACAAGTAATAGAAGTGATGAGATGGATACGTTAGGTCCCAGGATTCGCACGAGTAGCATGGGTGAAGGTGCTACAAACACGAGGGACAAAGATTTGACTGCAGTAAAGGTAAGTGTTGAGGCTGCTTTCCAGTTGCGCGTTTTTAACACGCAACTTTAAATCCTTCAAAACTTTATACTTTTAAAAAATACATCAACAAATGGGCACGTAATTATTCAAAATTCTGAATTCTAAACAATATTTGTTGTGGTTGTTTGAAAGATAAGTTTTATTGCAGTTTGAACTTTTATGTGCGTGTACGTGCAGGTCAAAAATGCATAACCGGAATGTGGCCTTTATACCTAAAATCATTACGAAACAACTGGAGCCACCACTTGAGATCATAGAGCCTGGAAAACGCATGGCTGGAAAGTTGAGGAAAGTTTCAACATAAAGCTGCAGCTCGCTATAGGAACTTCCAAATTTGTAAAGTTTCCCGCCCACTTCCTCATTGGCTACCTATAGCTGAAGAACGAATAATTGTTTTTGATATTTTACCATTTTACGAATTCGACATATTCATGTCCTCTTTTATCTCTTGCATTATAACAAGGTTTGATTATAGATTTTCGTTTGTTCTTGTTTTTCAGGGGGGTGGACGAGGTTTGAGGGGTATACGTGAAGAAAGAGAAGATGATAGATCTCTTTCCATTCACAATGGAGCCAGGACAACAGGTAAATATTCATGACAAGTACAATGGTATATGTCAAGGGTTGTTCGAGTAAGGACGGCTTTAAAGACCGTTCTTTACTAGTAAAGCGTTTTCAAGCTCCGGACGCGATTCGGCAACACGACCCGATTTTTCAAATAAAAGCGAATCTATCCATGGAAGAAAATTTTAAAAGACATGTAGACTAAGCAGCTACAAATATTATATCGTCTTTTATTCTAGTTGAAAATCTCCAGATATTCAAAGTTACCAGTCAATGAAAGTCGAAAAATCGCGTCGTATTGCCGAATCGCGTCGGGTGTGTGTTGGCCTTAAGGGCTGTTTTTCATTGTTGCGTTTTTCATGCACGTAAAAGATTAAATCCTTCTAAATATTGTAATGCTTAGAAATACTGTAACAGAAAGGCATGCATTCATTTGAAACACTGAATTCTCCATATTCCGATTCGTGGCTGTTTATAAACGGGTCTTCATTACAATGTAAAGTTTTACGCACGTGGGTACGAAAAATGCGACAGTTGTAAGCGACTTTAACTTGAAAAAATGTCTGCATCGTTTGCTCTTACAAGACGATATGAATAATTTCTCTGACCAATGTTGAGAACAAAACACTTTTCGGATATAGATTCGTTGTCTCCGAACTTTGAACGCAGAAATTCTCAAAACAATCAACGAGATCGTTCATCCAGCGATGGTGCTGTTGGACTGCAGAAGAAGTTCCGGCAAGAACGTAGAGGAATAAATGATAATTGGCGACATCCAGTTGACGAAAGAAAAGAAATCGGTTTTTCTTCTTCGTCAAGTAATGTTGAAAGTCGTCAAGATGGCGCGCGGTTGCAAGATAAGAGACCTGGAGAGCAAGTTAAACGGAACAATCACGGAGGAACAAACAACAGAAACAGCACGAAACGAAATGCGAAACATGAGAAGAAGAATAATTCTGAACTTGAGAAAGATTCAAAACGATCAGGAAATGAAGGTATTTACGAAAATTTTAAAGTATTTGCTTGCAACATGTTTATGCTTTAAAGCCCGGTGTCCAAGCAGATTTGGGCTCCCCCAAATATGAACTCCCCGGTCCATATCTGCTGGTGGATATGGACCGGGAAGTTCATTTTTGGGGGAGTC
>JAODVQ020539245.1:0-22671 GCA_025400075.2 Phenganax stokvisi
GCACTCGCGATGATAAATCCCATATCACACTCGTGACCATGATTTAACCCATACTTACCTTATGTGTGTTTACGCCCCCCTGGCTTGGCGTACAAGCATTGAAATTGTAGCAATAGGCTAAGTTCTAAAGGTCTTTATTTGGATACACCGGCTCTGTACGCTGCGCCAACGTTGTACAGCTGTACAGTACAGAAAAGTATTGAATACATCATATTGTGGTGTGCCTTAGTTTGACAGCTGTTTAACCACAAATACATATAAATAAAATGCCCAATACGCTTGGAAGATTTAACAAGAACCTGAACTCTTAATTCTTTAAATTCAAAAACAGTAAAAATTGTTTAGCAAAATTAAAGGTTTGCCTTTAGGGGTGTGCAAATTTGAATGATCTTGAATTGAAATGTGCAGAACGTCGACATGTTATAAAATGCGATAGAATATTTTGAACTTTACTATTTTACAGCGGTGTGTATAGTTGGGAAATTCAATTTATAGGAAATAGGGTAATTAAAAAACTCATATGATGTAATAACTAGGAAGTAATTTCAAGTATGTCAGAGGAACTATGGAGTCGAGCACAAAGCGTGGCTACGCGATTATTCATCATCAAAAAAGCTGTAATTATAATGCTGTTTCGAAACATTATTTTTCGTTCGACTCTGGGCGAGGCTGGCTGCTAAATATAGCTTTACCTTGACCTATATAAGATGGGTCAGCAGGCTGGTGTTTCTGAAAAATCATAGAAAACTGCTTATTAGAGTATTGCTGTTGGAGATCACCACCAAGTCACCATAATCTTTTTGGATAATTAAGTGGAGAACTGAAACAAAAAACAAATTAGAATCGGATAAATATAATATATTTCTGAAGTTTTCTTACGCGATCATGGCATCCATATACAAATGGAAGGTAAATTTTTGTACTCTTGTATAAAATATATTACAGTTTTAGATGGTCTGTGATAAGTTGATTCAACAATTCTGTATTTCATAGAAATTTATGATTAATCAGTTTCAGAGTTACAGAAAATGCGCAGTTATTAAAGCAATTCTCCATGCTCGAATCAAAAGGCTTCTGATTCCGACTACCTGTCCACCACTGAACATCAGACTCGGTGAACTGCACCTGTCATACTCAGGCTTTTCAATCTACAAAAGATCTACATTTCGTGCCCAGAGCTTCTCGGTCTGGCTTTTATCAGACCGAGAAGCCCTGGGAACGAAGATGAAGAAGAGTAAAAAAGACTTGAGAGCTTGGTTGCAAAAGTAGGAGAACATCCAGGGGATAACTCATTCCTTGAGCCCGCGATTCTTTTGCCGTATGAAGCCGCATAGGTATTTCTGTTTTCATCTAACGGCGGCTCTGTGAGTTTCGTCAAATATTTCCGCTCGTCGCTTGACTCCGCTAAGTCAAAAACTGTCATGTGAGCTTGCCGATTTGCCCACGCGAATAATCTATAAGTAATCGCCCAGTGTTTTTACAACCTAATTGTGCTACATTAAGAGTTCTTTCTACTCCAGCTAAAGCGTGCAGACAAAATATGAGGCAACAAAACATACAAGAGAGATCTTGGTATAGTAGGAAAGCGTAGGGCGCTTAAGCTCATCCCGTTTTCAACCATTGCACGCAACAATGCCACTAGGAATTCTAGATAAATAAGTTATGCTCTCGAATATGGCGGAACCTTTCTTCCCCTTTCATCTCGACTTAACTCCTAATTTAATTCTAAATATCCAATTTCGTGGCTAGAAACATGAAAATACAATCAAATTTAAGCCACATTAAAGCTACGCTAGCCAAATTTCTTTAATTAAGTACAGTGCCACACCGCTACTAGTTCCAATGTATATAACGAAGTAACAAGACTTCCTGTTCTGTTTCAGTTAAAGTTAATATGATGTAATCCATAATTGGGATTAGGAAGTTTTTAATTTAAGCTAACACAAAACATTTCAGTGGGCGACTATTTCACGCAAGTTTACACAGTACTATAAGCACGTTTGTCTACCCTTTTGTTTCAGTTAATTATCTTTCAAAGCTTCCCCATTCACCTCTCATCAACTAAACTTTTATCTATGGCTTGTTTTCAATCATGTGATTTTCTGATATTAGATGACGGGCAAGTATGTCAAAAATGGCCCTAAAATACTTTTTAGTTGACTTCAACAACAGTTTAAGACAAGGCTTGCTCCCTTTTCAATTCATTGCAGTACACGCCACTCAAATGGGAAACATCGTCAACAAAATTGTTGACTTGCCCGTCATTTGGTTAAAAAATCACGTGATTGCAAACGAGCTATTGATGATTAAGTTGTGCAGTCGCAGCAAGGCCGTATAACCTTAAAACAGTAATTGAGTTTTATTATGAACTAATGAAGTAGTGCATGATGAAGACAGCTCTCAGTTAATTGATCTGCATGTACTGATGCAAAAGTACAAAATTCAGTTTTAATTAAAAAGACACAAGAAGCACTCGAGACGAGATAGGGCGTACAGAATTTCTAGCAGAAACGTTATATTGGCTCTAGCTAATTTTAGAGATTTTATGTAACAGCAAACTATATTTTCGCAAGCGCGCTATGACTTTGTCTATGACTTCTGTCCAGAAACCGACGTCGACAAAGACGTCAAAGAGAACTTTTTCCAACGGTGGCTAATGAAGTGGCCGGTAGCTTTAAAGTTTGTCTCTTTCCGGCATTGAAGTGATATAGATCAATGAAAACAGCAAACACATGTCACAAAACCGATACGAATTCACAGAAGAAGTAAATCGTAAAAGCGTTCAGCTAGAATAATTTCTTAATGCTAGATATAAACTTGTGGATAGATTGTTTTAACATAGCTGCACGGTATGTGGCTCCCAAAGAACATAACAATTACGTTTGAGGTAAGATCTCTGGATTTGCCGTGAGTGAACGCAAATTTATATTCTGTAAGTGGCATATGTGATGCCTTTAGCCATTCATCAAAAGATCACTTAGTCAGTGCTTGCGTACAATTTGTACTTTACATGGCACTTGAAAAAACATATATGGCACTGAGGATTCAAGGGTATGCGCAAGTAGTTCTTTGTGTCTCTTATTAACGGTATACCAGCACGATCTATTTGTCGGGCGGGCTTTAATCATATTGAAAAATGAGAAAAATACGCCAACTTCCCTTTTTATAGATTTTTAATTGGCTGTTATTATAATGCAAACATTTGCAAATAGCCTTATATAGATGTTTTCGGTACATCTCACAGTTACCAGACAGTGAATGGTGGTCATTATTATGTATGTATGCAGACAAAAGTAGTATCTGCCATCTATAGCTACATGCATGTAGTGAAGAAAATTAATTGATTCTAATATCTCTGTGTCTCAGACATGGTAGCTGCAATCCTTGCAAATTGAAGTTGACAACCATCTGCTATCCTTCAACTGTAATCGTGTTTAGTAGTGCCCACCTTCTGAAAAGTTTGAGGAATATGACCTGGATTATCAGTTCAGAGTATATGCCTAACCTATGCATATGAATGAGTGAATATCTTTACGGAGCTGATTTGTTTTAGGTTCAGTGCATGAAAAGTGCAACGTTTGAGGCGAAATACTACGAGATAGTCATCTTATCTCGAAAACATGTTTATTATAAACAAAGCAGAACAGGTGCTGTTCAATCGAACTCCTTCTAGGACGTTGTTGATAAGACGATAGCCTGGAGGCGTTCCGCAATTAATGGTGGCTATTTAACCATTTGAGTCAGCTGTTATTTGTTAACGAAACAACATGAAAATTTCATGTAGAAAAATATCTCGCAAGCATGAATAAATCATAAACGGAAATAACTAAGCCGGAACAAGTCATTTTTCAATACAGACGAAGCTGCGTGCTTGGAGATACCTTGAGAACAAGTTTGAACTTGTGAACATTCTCATTTCTTTATATTTAACATCATGCATGTTGCATGTGACCAGGCTACTATATCCTGCGGGGGTTCTCTAAAGTTGCAGAGAGGCTCAATAATTGCTGAAATGCACATTGTTCTCACGACATCGAGGCTGCGCAGAATTTACAGTAGCTGGCAGTCGCTGCAGTCAATTTTTTTTAAATATTGTAGATTCCTTTCCTGGTCGTCCTAATAACCTACGCAATACAGCTGTCTGATGGCACAAGGGTTTCAAAATTACGGGCAGCAAAATCTACATACTATGGCAACAAAATGGGACTAAAACACTTTAAATCTAGATACTGGGTGAATTTACGTCAACAACTTGTAGGAAACAGCGACTTCAATAATTTTCACGACAGTAAAGTTGAGAAGCTGATTTCTAGAAACAAAAGATCAATTCTTAAACTGAAACCAAGAAATTCTCGAAGAATTTTACTTACTTGCAAGTTTGAACACTATAGTCTAGCAATAATGAACGATGGAAAAGTTGTTGGACTGAAAAATCAATCAAGTCCTGGCAGTAAGTGCTGCAAGACATGTGTTTAGTCCAAGTACACTAAACTAATTTATTGTCTTTTTTTCATTTTATAGCTTGGCTTGTTTTAGATACATATGGTAAAAATTTAACATCAATACGACATTTAAAGTCTAAAAGATATATCGCAATGAATAGCAAAGGATACGTATACTCAACGGTAAGTTAAATATATATAATGGCAAGCTTTGAAAAGATTGTCAATCAGCAGTTAATGACCGCATCCAGGATTACTTTCACGGATACCACTTACAACCAATTTACAACACTCATGTATTCTAACAGTTTAATATTTTCCTTTTCTAGAAAACCTTTAGCGACGAAGTCCTGTTCAAATATTTAACGGGGCATTTTCCATATATTCAGTTTTCATCTTATAAATATAAAAACAATGGAAACGATATGCTCATTGGGGTACGAAGTGATGGACATATAAAGAAAGCGAAAAAAGTTTCGTCAACCCATAAAAGTTCGCTATTTTTAATGATATAGCACTGTACATACTAACTTTAGTTTGTGTGCATATATACAGATAAATTTAAGTTTGGTTTCTAAAAAGTTTCCGACGGTAGGTGATCTATTATTTTTTATTTCTTTACGATGACAATATACCTGCTCTTGGATACAGCTTGGTAGAGCATCGCCTCCTGCCGGCGACTACAGCATTATGTGAGCTTTAGCACTAACGTGTTAAAAAGCATCGCGTATGTGTGTAGCATACGTATAGATGGACGAGTTCGGGATCATAAACCGTTCATAAAATATAGCTACTACAATTATTTATAAATCAATGGAAGTTATTTAAAGCGAGCACCACTGACAATAACATTAACATCAATATAGTCGAGTAAATAGTTTTATATATACTGCATGGTTTGTTTCGACGCAGCATTTGTTGAACGATCTAGAAAATATACGTATAAAGATATGCTAGAATTATTTATTCTATTTTAAACACTGAACAAAATTGAACAGAATAAAAAAGAAAAGTTATACACTGTTGTTAGCAAATGGCTCCCTGCAATGCAATTACCTGATTCTCACGCTCTACAAAATTTAGTCGCCTTAATTTTCGAAAAGCTAGTAAATATTATCGTAAGTTTCTTTATTATCCACCGCATAAATCAGTGCATATTATGGTGCATACCTACAAGTTGGTTTCCTCGGAATCAGGTAAGCCATCCTTTGACATCAAATCACCAAGTGATTCCAAGGAATTCATATTTCCATGCACTTCATCGACAGTAAAATCATTTTGAGAGTATTTTGCAACAACTGCAGCGGCAAAGGTATCACCCATCACGTTAATAGTTGTCTGCAGTCGATCTCTGAAAGGAAATGCGTTAGATACAGTACACGAATTCAAAGCTTATCGACTCGGTTGTCATACTATGCGATGTTCACTATAAACGATATTTTTCAGAATTTTAAAAAACTATATATATTTTGTACAAAAATTTGTAAGAACTGTTTCAGGGAAAAAAGTGAAAAACAATCTAGCAATGTAGACTTACAAGAGCCAGTCCACAGCAAATATTGGTCCTATCTTACTGATGGGAAGACCAACAGCTTCCAATATGATCACCAAGTTACTGAGTCCCGGGCTTGGAATACCTGCTGCGCCGATTGATACAATTGTACAGATCAAGCTGAAATATGTTCAATGAACAAAATAATAAAAACACAATATTTCAAAGTTGGAGACTGAGATAGAGTAGTAGGATAGAGAGGGTTTCCACATTTCAGTGCCACCCCCTTTGTTTCTAGTCAATGATTACAGATCTGAAGTAAAGTTGAAAAGTTTTTTCTTACATGGTCATGATTCTGTCACCAATTCCGAGTTGAACACTTGGTTCCATTTGCTCCACAAATAAAACAACTATAGCATAGTAGATGGCTGCGCCATCCATGTTACATGTTGCACCAATCGGTAACACAAAGCGAGTTACACGACTGTCAATCTTCACTTTTGTTTCACAACAATAGATTGTTGTAGGCAACGTTGCAGCACTAAAAGCAGCAAAATAAAAAAAAATGAAGTCAGTGCAGTGGAGACTATAATGCACTAATGTGTCCTTAAGATACAGTTGGGGTGCATTTGCAGAGCGACAAAATAACTAACAACTTTTCTTGACAATTCCATGAAGAAAAGTGAAGCTCATCGACATCGTTTTGCCCACTCGGATTAGTTTTGTTGCTTCTTGCAATCGGGTAGCAATGATCAGTAGTATAGAATAGCATGTCGGGAAATTGATGAGAATTATTTGAATTAGGTATGAGTCTGTAGAAATTAAGTACTATCTACCTCGACGAAGTGCCAAATGCTGTCAATAGAGCAGAAATGACACCTTTCAAATGTCTAATTGGGTTAGCACGGACGAGAACGATGTACAAAACCGGGAAAAAAATTACTGCTTGAATGAGATGACCGACAACATTGGTTAATACAAAAAGACCCATAGCTTCAAACAGCATAGTAATGTCGCTTGCTTCCACGATGTTCCCAGCAATTATGCTGCAAATTCCAATCGGAGACAACCTAGAAAATAAAATTTTCTTTGATTTTAGTCTTAATTAAACAATCCGCCCATTTTGGTTGGTAGATTGGTGCGGACTAAATGAGATTGACGTCACGATGGAAGGAATTGTAATTCGCGCGAGAAACACATGTTTGTTAGGGCTGCTTTTCACTTACCCGTTTTGCCTCGCACGTAAAAGTTTAAATTGCAATAAAACCTGTAATAATCATCTGAAAGAAGAGCAATTTAGCTTTTTTAATTTTAAATATTTACGCGTCCACGTGCTTGTGTATCTTTCAAAACTATCAAACTTTGAAGGATTTAAACTTTGACGCACGTGTACATGTGTGTAAAAAACGCATAAGTGGAAAACAGCTCTAACCATGTATATCGTTACATTGTTTGTTCTCTTTCTATGAAACAACTTAATTGTTGAATTGGAATAAATTTGACACTTACCACATTATTATTTCGACGAGTTTCATGCTGGCAGTCCACAAAGATTTAAACAAATTTACTAAAGGCATTCCATCTTCCTTGATGATGTTCAAAACAACTCCAAAAGCAATCGAGACTGAAATCAGGCCAATCATATTTGTCCCTCCACCCTTGGCATTGCCCCCATATTCATATGTGACGTCATTCCTTATAATCTTGACATCACCATCACGGGACACGATTACTTTATTGTTTCTCAGAAGTTGAGACATAGCTGCCGCCGATATATTTGAAACTGTCACGTTTTTTGGTTCATATCTGTAGTTTATCATATTTTCCCTATAATTAGTATAAACCTAAGAACATAAACGTTATGAGTAGTGAGGCTTACAAAAACCCCACAGACATTTTGCACTCAGGTTGAAAACAATTTTTCGACCAGATTGTTATTACACTCAGTGTTGTCTACAGCTACATCAAACCATCACAAAAATTCAAAAATACTGTTGGAGTTGCTGGCCAGCTACTTTAAATATTAATTAGAGTTATAGTATCTTTTAATGCACAATATTAAAACGATTTTTTGCTCTTTACCAAATCCCTCCCGAGATTGTATCAGCGACAACTTTCATAAAAATAAGACTGGAGTAGGTTATTTACATAACTGATATAACAAATATATATAACTGCATCGTGAATATTGATGAAACTTAGTGTTGCTTATTTTTGACACGGAAACTCTAAACCACAGCTGGGATATAAAATCGTCTCTACTTTTGAATAGGACTTACGTCGAACCTTGTGGAGGTATAATTAATTATTTATGCTATATTTGAGTGCCATGTTCTGCTTGTACATTAAAACAAACAAAATGTAAGATCTATACTTTTAGACGTTCGGTCAATATCCTAACTGTTTAGCCATTTCTATTTTTTCTTTTACCGTTTTGGCTTTTACTCAGTCAAAATTAACTGCTTTCGGAGGCGCAAAACGGCTTCACTAATAATCATCACATATAGTCCATACAAGCAAAATAACCGCAAATTATAATGAACATGCATGAAATTTCGGGGTTTCTAGTTTTTCTAACCAGATTAAAACCTGTACAGCTTTAGTTTGATTTATTTTTTGATGTGGGAACCAAAATATCTCTGCACAGCTGCCAGTTGTTTACCGCTTAGGGTCCACAGTTTTTTCGCAATATTCTGATATAGGCAATGGTCATGCAGTGATTGTCGTTAATGCCTTACCGATCTGAAAAATGCTTCGATGATGTTATCAGGAACAACATTTCTGAAAAACGAATTTGAACTGAATTTGAGTAATTATTTGCTTATAATCATTGAATTTTCTACATTAAATAACTTATGATAGTGAAAATCCATGCAACGCGTGAAATAACGACTGTAGCCATGCCTATGTATAATAGTCATGCTTGTACATCAAAAACATTTTTATTTTCGAGCTAAGACTTTAAAAAGTAAGAAGTTATTGATAAAATGCAAATGAAAATGGACCGCTCAGAAACGTTTTATCTCAGCCAAGGAGTGAGATGATTTGGATACAGTATACAACGCAGGGGAAATATTCCGCTCACATAGTGGGCGGGATCATATAAACAAGTCCTATACAAAGAACGTTATATCTGAGCGTCCACCACATGAAAGAAAGCATATGTTAACAGTAACTTATCATAACCAGTACTTTATAATGAGCTAGTATGCATGGATACCTCAATAAATCTAAAAACGAATCGACAGAGTTACGCTTGCTGTTCTGTGATGCAACAGCATTTTCTTCATTCAAACCACTGCCAGGCTGAATTATACTTGCCAAAACCAATCCAAGTATTGCAGAAAGTAATGTAGTTAACACGTAATAAATCATCGTTCGTCTTCCAAGACGACCAGCACTTCTAATATTAATATCATTCAATGCAACAATGATACTGGATGTTATCAACGGAATTACGATTAATTTCAACATGCGAATGAAAAGTTCGCCAGGAAATTTGATGTACATAGCGAGCCTTCGTGGTGAAGGATCTTGAGATTTGTGAACGGAGTCATGACTGAACACACCAATAATACAGCCGAGCACAACACCAACAAGAACACTCAATAACAGACGATGCGTTTTTAAAAATTTTAAAATTTTGTACATTTTCTCTCGGTAGTCCATCGTTGAAGGAGTTAAAGCTAAGCAATCGTTACAGAAAATCTAATGTCTTATTTGGCATGAGTAAACAAGTTCTTTAGTCAGTTTGTAGGTATAGCTGGTATTGCTGCGTATTCTCGTCAAAACCATGACGTGTGGTTGAATAAATTTGTGAAACACAAAAGATTGTATACATGTGATTAACCTTGCTTACTGCAGTCCTGACACGTCCTCAAAGCAATTTGACATGCGTGCTTAACACCATCATCGCACGCATGCAAAACATAAAACGCTTTTCAGGCATTTTCACAAAAATTTGCACCGACTTTGAAATGTACATGTTGATAACAGAATATTTTTATTTGATTGTATTAACACTTCGTGTGATTTTGGAAATATTTTCGCAGTCATAGAAATGAAGGTCAACGGTGTTGTTTATTCAGGCAACAGCCCATATCATTCACGTTTTAAACCATCTTTATCCTTCACCATGAATAACCTTGTTTTCTCTAGATTTCTTTTGACATTTTTTTGTTGTTGAAGCACGGATCACTTTTTGTGAAACTTGTTAAACAGATAAGTGTATTGTCTCGGTATAAAAGATACAATGTGGCAAAAAGTTTAGTACGTAAATATTCAAAAAAGTTGTTCGGGCTTGTTCAAGTCACTCAACAATCACTTACATTAATTTAACTTTGTATATGATACCTTGATACAACGTTACGGAGCGCAGAAGTAAGTAACGCAGACTTGTCTACATCACATGCATTTATGATTCACAAACTTCAGGTGAGTTAAAACAATCTCAAAGTCTTAAATGCGCGGAAAAGACTTGAATACGCTTATAGTAGACGCAAAATTTTTAGGTAACCAAAGGAAAAACGTAGTTTACTAAAACATCGTATACGTGTGAAAGGAACTTCGAAAACAGAGAACATCATTATAGGAAACATATTGCATAAACACTATATTCTGAAATTTCATGGCCAGGTCGTGAAAACGGTAATACACTAATGTATAGAATATATAGGCATAAATTTCAATTGCGGTTGTCTAGCTTTTTGTATGTTTACTATTTTGGTTTTCGTGCTATCTCTCAAAGCGAGGTGAGAACAGGGACACTGCACATTCGATGCTTGTCACAACTTCTTGCTTGATGCAAACTTGTCTTCACACCAATGTTTATGTTGGAGTTATTTGCATCTCTGAAGTCCATTTTTAGACATTGATGCATTCATGTTTAGACTTTCCAAATGGTAAATTCATCAGTGAGTGATTTCAAAATCAGATTTGAGCCGCCGCAGAACAAATGATTTATTTTTTCTTGCAATGTAATTTCGCTGAAAAACGTGAATGAAACTATTGAATCTATACACCTTTAACATGTCCAATCGTATCCTAGACCCTTTTATGTTTAACAGATATTATAACGTATTACTTTTCTGCTAATTACAGCTGTCACTGAAAATGTTGCATAATTCATTTCTTGACGTCTTATATCTCAGTGCGACAGCGATTGAACGAAGTAAAAACGTAGCATTAATTTTCCATATGCTTCCAGAATAATCATTTGTTTTATTCGATATACATATGTGTATTGTATTATAAATAAACTCATAAAGCCGACATTATTAAGGAGAATGATTATTATAATAACGAACTCAATAATTGCAGGGTATCCAAAAGAGTGCCAATAATGAAAAACCGTTCTTCAACAAAGATCTGAAGAGAGTAAGATGCTGTGGTTTCAATAAAACAAACGACGCTATTTCAATGAGTGAGCATAATAGCAGATATCTTAAATTCGTCATCTGAAACGCTCAAAAATAGGAAAACTGTTTTTTACATCGAGACAAGGTAAGACAACTACAGCAGTGTTTTTTTCTTAGCTAGAAAACAAAGGCACTTAGGTATAACAAGACTAAGAATGAAAGTGAGTGTAGTCGTATTCACCGCCAAAATATACGTCCTGTCGTAGCTAACTCATTGTCATGATTGTCTAACTGAGTTGATAACCGACTATAAAAGCTTCAGTTTCAATGACTTAATCTACGTACGGTTCATTTAACTGCATCCCCTTTCCTTTACACTGAGTCTTGAAGCGATTCCTGCATGTACTTATAATTGCTGACTTTGCAAAACGTGTTTTGTTTCAACCGCTTATATTTAAAATCATACTATTTTCCCATTATATAATTATTAAAAGTATATGAATAAAGCAACTACAATCTTGGACAAAACCTGTTGAGAAATGCAAAGAAAATGGCCTAATCTTGAAACCATTTGTAATATTTCCCTCGATATCATATGTAGTACATTCAACTCTCCCCTCCCCCCTATCCAATGTTGAGACTGAAGCATAGTGATCTGCAGATCTGCAGGAAACGGTTTTAGGGTTCTTTTCAACATTGTGCTAGGGGGAGGGGGGGCTTAAGTTTGGGTAAATATTTTAGTTTGATTGGCCAAATTGCGAGAATTATTCTCAAGTGTTTTGTCCAAGATTGTAGCTACAATAATATAACAATGCTATAGTTTTGATCTTTTAGTAAAAATAGTGCCAAAGGCGAAGTAGTGCGCGCCCAAACACAACGTTAAGCCTGCGCTCCGTTAGGCGGAATTTTCCGCACGGAAAATTAAACTAGCAACGTGATTGGTTCGCTTCGCAGTGGAATATCTTGCTAGCCAATCAGTGCGGTAGACTTATTTTCCGCACGGAAAATTCCGGCCAGAGGAAAACGGGCTTTAGACAAATAGAAACTTCTATTTTTATACTGAAGTCTGAACCAAAATTGTTTGTATGACTAACCATTACACACACTCATCAGTGATCATAAAGATTCCGTGCGGTCCAATCTATTATTTATTTCTTCATTATTGACTTGTCTAAACCATTAGTCCAATGAATGCCCTGCTTATTTACAGTAGTAACGCCTCTGTTTAAACGAAACGTTAACGAAATGTCAAAATGAAAGTCTAGATCGCGAATTAGACGGCAGATTATCAAATCTAGATTAAATATTCCGTAATAATTAGCCTTTGGTTGCCTTACATACTCAACCGTATTGCGTGCACCGTGTAATGAAATAATGAGCAACAAAAAGGGCCTGTCAAAACTTGCAGATGACATTACAACACAATTCAGTCGCATAAATTACTAAGAACACCCATTCTCTTGTGTAGTGTTGAACACAGTCTAAAAAGCACACTTCGAACACAACATTTGCCATACGCACACCCAGACCAAACGCGAATAAATTATTTGTTAAATTTTAGCATGTATCTTGACCAGCCTTCAGTCAGACTTTTCGCTTCGAGAGAGCACTACCTGGGCCCAAACGCATAACTGGTTCAGTTTGCGAAGTCTTATAGTTTACCGAAAGTTTTTCAATTGAAATTATCATCACGAGATTAGCAGCCATACTATTTAAAGTAACATCGTGGTCTTTAAAAGCTGGTTTAGCGTTACGCCTGTGTTAAAATGTAACGATTATATAGTTCTCCGTTTTTTTAAGTCCATTTATTTCAAAACTTTGAAAGTACATTCTTCTATTCTTGTACCGAGGATTTAGATAAGTAGCTTTTGAACTGCCCCCCTGTTCTCTGCTAAACCCTCGCATAGCGTGAAGGCCCATTTACGTGGGAGATTTTGCTACGACTTTTCGTCTGTTGAACGATGTGATAGAGTAAAAAACTGGCGAACATACTTGGTCCAACAATTTTTGCTGATGCACCCGCCAGTCAACCTACTCGATCACATACGCTAAAAGGAGAAAATCCACGTTTTTTCCCTCTGAATAAATATGGCGGGATAAAGGTTGAACACTATAACGACTTTCTATGTTTTACATTACATAGCTCTCTCTACGAAACCGGATTGTATTTTGGTCTCCTGGTATTTGTATGAACTCAGAATGGATGTGGACGATCTAAAAGAGCTTAATGGGGGATATGGTGACTACCACTTGAAACAAAAAAGAAAAAGAGGGGTACAGAACATTTGGAGTCAGTTTGTTGGTCAGAGTACACTTCATGGATTGCATTACTTATTTCAAAACCGCCCACTTCTGCAACGCTGTCTTTGGCTTTTGTTACAAATTTTGATGTGGGGTTTGTTCTTTTGGCAAACGTTAGCCTTAGTTTTGGAGTATTTTGACTACAGAGTGTCAAGCAGGATTGAACTAGTCACAGAACGAGAAAGCAATTTCCCAGCTGTAACGTTGTGTAATTTCAATACATATCGCTTGAGCGTTATCAATTCAAGTGACTTTTATGAAGTAATCAAAGCAAAACACCCCTTTTTTAATGATAGCATAAAAGAAGAAGTTAATTGGACAAAATATTCGAGTCTGAATGATATAGACATGAAAAAATATGTCCTTAAAGCGGGACACCAGATGAAGTACGATAAGAAGACTGAAGGAGGAATGTTGTATCGATGCACGTGGAAAGGAAAATCCTGTGATCATACCGACTTCGCAAAGAGACTAACAGACATGGGAGTGTGCTATACTTTCAACTCAGGTAATGTATGCCTCAGAAACAATGTCATACTGGTCCAGTATATCTGTTTATATAAGTCATCGGAAAAAATTCAACGAATTTATTCCTTGCACGGCTAAACCACATGTTGAAAAATGTGGCTCAGACGAGATTCGAACTCGCACCTTCGGGATAATCTTATAGGGATACTAGTTCGCCGTTCTACCCATTAAGCTACTGAGCCTTATTGGAGGCGAGTCATCTCGTCTGAGCCACATTTTTCAAAATGTGGTTTAGCCGTGTAATAAATAAATTCGTTGCATTATATCTGTTTATTGAATGCCTTTTTCATTTAGTAATCACTGCATTTTGTCTTTAAGACGGAAGAGTACGTTGTTTTTTTTAACAAATTTGTTGGATAAGAATCTAAATTGCAAGAGTGCGAAAGAGACCCTAAAGGCCCGTTCACAAGGGCTTTTTTTGTTGCGATTTTCCTCGCCTTGAAGGATGTGATAGAGTGAATAACTGACGATTGTACTTGATGCAACAATTTTGCCGATGCACTCGTCAGACAAGCTGTTCAATCACATACGCTGAAAGGAGAAAAATCGCAACGAAAATTGCGAGTGTGAATGGACCTTAAGACCCAAGCGAGGCACCCTGCCGTAACTAATCGAAAATCTTACATCAACCTTCAGACACGCACCTAGCAAAAACGCAATAAGTTTCATCTTTGGAAATTACTTCAAAATGAATAATTATTCATATTTTTGGGCAGGAGAAAATACGACAATTCGAAAAGTGAAAGGCCCTGGAAAGTACTTTGGACTACACTTGAGAATGTCGGTGGAGCAAAATGAATATATAGCTAATACAGCGTTTTCAGCAGGTTTGCGAATAAGAATTCATGACCCGGGGGAACCACCTCTTGTCTCGAGTTTGGGTTTTGCAGTAATGCCCGGTTCTCATGTGTTTGCAAGCATATCGAGACAAAGAGTAAGTATACAATTTGCACCTCAGTATCATTCAAATTATTCTCATCCAGTGAGTAGACTAATCTACGCTTTTCTCGTGCCCTGAACGGTACATGAAAAGACAACGTTTGATCTAGGCCTTAGTACCAGCAATTTTAATTTATAGTCCCAATTTACTATTTGTTTGTCTGTAAGCAACACTACCTATCTCATGAGATAATAAAGACTTCTTAAAGTTTTCAGAAAGTTTAGTCCATTAATTGTATTTTTCACAGACAATTTCGCTCAAGTATCCATTTAAAACAATGTGCGAGGACCAAGAGTTGCCTGAAATCAAATCCTACACAATTGCCGCATGTCATGACAACTGCAAAGAAAAATATATTGCAGAAAAATGCAATTGTCAAGCATTCTACATGAGAGGTACAGCTACCTAAAGTACTAAATTATAAACAATTTTTACCAGGAATACTGATCAGCTATATTACCATGAACTAAGTATAACATTGCAGTATCAATTTTTTGTTTCTATAGACACCAACTACAAGCCTTGTTCCGTGAAACAGTATTTCAATTGCGTGGCACCATCAGAAGGTTGGTAACGAGTACCTCAGCTTTTCAATGCCTCGTTCTCGTACCAAGAACTCGTATAGCCTTTCATTGCACGAAGGGATAGCGGCTACTGTGCACGAGAATGTTTAGAGCTCGTCTATATACCTGAGGAATACCTATACTGTCTTAAGCAAGACACATGGAAACACGATACTTTATAACATATAATTCCTTTCTGAACAACCTCCCGCATGAACCAACAATGAATTTCTATTTATGCCCTAAAATGTCACTTCACTATAATCACTTTATAATGCTAGAGCATAATAGAACAAGGAGGAGGGCATAGGGACGCATTGCCTAAAATAACGACAAATATAATATGCGTACCCAAAAGTATTGGCATGATTCAAATGATCTAAATACTGCACTTTTCTTTTTCGCAAATAAGAAACAACACGTTATATACAGTGGAAATTACCAACAAGGGACAACCCTAGGGATTGCCCGCTATCAAGTAAGACCTGCTACAGCGTGTTCTCCTGCAAATCTTTCGGTGAGCTTGCAGGCGTATTTTATGTCCCTCTTTCTGTCCTAGAAAACTTCTCAAGTACAAACATGACGAGTTGCTCATGTTCAGAGCCGTGTGACACAATGAAGTACAATGCGTATCTCTCGTATGGAGCGTTCCCAAGTATAGAATCAAGCAAAGCATACGCGAATAACTCCACCCCAATAATGGAATATTTTGCGTAAGATTTTTCATCTGTCATTTACCTCAAATGTAACGTTTCTATTTAGTTTTTCATGCAAAAAGTTATCAAAGGATAAGCTAAATTACATCCCCTACAAGTTGTTGCATCCATAATTATCAAACAAAACATAAAAATGCTAATAATACACACTATATCGTTAAATACAAAAATATTGCTAGCAACCTGCATTCTGACATGGTATTAATCTTCCTGGACTGTCTGACAACTACGCACATTGTCAGCAGCAAAATAAACGATAGTCAATTTAGTGTGACGGATCGTTTTCTTAAAATAGCGGAATATGAGCAACTACTAAAGGCCCGTTTACACGGGCGACTTTTGCTGCTGGGATCAAGTAGGTTGACTGACGAGCGCATTAGCAAAACTGGTTAGACCAAATATACTCGCGAGTTATCCACTCTTTCACATCGTTCAACACGAGACAAATCCCATCGACAGTCACCCGTGTAAACAGGCCGTAATATTGTCGAGTATAGCGTTCCGTGACGAGCAGGGATATTTGCAATTTACTGTATCAGCTATAAATTTGCTATTTGCAGGAAAAATTTGCTTGCAATTGACATATTTTATGAAGATTTAAATTATAAAGTCATCAGACAAGTTGCAGCTTATTCTTTACAAAATTTATTAGGTATGTTTCTCAATTTTGTTTTTCTTCATTTCATATTGTTATTTCCTATTTAGTTATTCATTCTTTGCATGATATAGAAGTTTGAAAGTTAATGTCCCCAGTTTGACAAGTGCCGTGACACGAAATTGTTATAAAAAGAACTTTAACATTCCAGGTGAAATTGGTGGATTAATGGGTTTATTCCTTGGTGCTAGCATTCTAACAGTTTTCGAGTTCTTTGATGTCGTTGTTTTGTGTCTTCTTACACGCATTGGCATTTATAAACATAAAAAGTACGTATAAATAATCATGAAAACTTCTCTAATATGGGCATTGAAGGAACCAAGCCAAACGCCCATTCAGAGAAATGTCGTTCCTTTGAGTCTAAACAGGAAAAGTGTTCCTGACCTAACAAAGTGTCTGGATTAGAGAAGTTTACGTACCAAAGAGCAATATTTGCAGTAAGACTATAAAATGATTAGCGATGATAAATTACAACGCTCAAATAATTTTAGTGTACAAACAAAACGTTAACCGCTTTAATTTACCTTCGACAATTTAGCAACTTAACTATCACACAGTCAAAGTGCCTTGCAAATTAAATGATGACTTCTCTGAGCGTTGTAACCCTTAAACTTCATTTTCAGCTATTTCGATTTTCTGTTTTGGATGAAATCGAAAACTGCACCCTCTGATGGAAAAGGAAATGTTAATCGCGAGACTAACATCTAGCGATGAAAAACTATATGGTTTTCACCGTGCATCATAATCTATTGCGCGTTTCTACAATTCGCATACAACGATGAACAAGTTCTAACCCAAAAGTCGACGTACTTTAATAACAAAAGTCTACTATAATTTTTAAATGGAAATGCCAAATGGGAATATACTTTTTCCTCACTAATTTTAAAACAAAAATTCGAGCATAAATTGATGTAATAATTCTACTATGACATTACCAAAATTGCTACAATAATATATGATCTAATTAAGCTGACGATTATGTGAACATGAACAAAGTAACCCAGCACTAGACTAGCTTTCCACGGTGTGATTGATGCTGCTATTAATATAATTAGTAATACCAAACAAAATTCTAGTTAAAACAAAGTTTAATGTGGTAAAAGCTAAAACGACTTGTAAAATTTCAATTCTTTGTTGGAAAAGGTATTTTAAAGGTATGCAAACAGCCTATTTTTTGGTTTTTAGTTGGTGAAAGGAAAAGAATTTTAACGAAGTGGATTCTAACTTCACCTGTATGCACAACTGCACAACTGTAAAGTGTACACATCAATACAAGCATAGTACAGTAAACACCCTATAGGGCTTCAATTTATGTCGCAGCCAGCGGCATTCGGTGGTTTTGCACTTTAAAGAGCCCAGAGTTACTAATAGAGTGTTTGGAGAAGCTGGCTTAAATAGGGATTAAATACGAAGTGCTAAATAACATCAATGGTACATGAGTCATTTGTTCTGAAGGGACAATTTGCGTGAAGATGCACGAGAAGTGTGAAAATATAACGTAGATGGTAGAAAGCTGCCTTGGTTCCAAAAGTTGAATCAAGTTAGTACGAGCTATAACCACTTTTACAAGATTACATATATACAGGCAGCGATGTACATGAAGTGTCAACTTCTTGAAGACTGAGAGTTTCATGACCTCCTCAGGGTTCCATTTGAAGGATTCGGAGTAGCTGGATGTAAAAGCTGGAGTAAAAGAACCAGTTAAAAAACAAAGACAAAATATACACCAATAATTTGCGCCAACTCCTGCTAACGTCCATTGTTATGTCAAGTAAATTGATTGATATTAGATTTTTTCTCATTAAAGCGGTAAATAAACCAGGTTATACCGTTCATTTGAATAATGAATTTATTGCAGATTAGTACAATAGTTAAAATGGACAACACTTACACCCAACAGTACTGTGTGATATAGAATGCACGCAGTACTTTACCGAGTGACATGCAAAAGGCTAAATAATGCGTGAAGCATCTGGCGTGTAAGGCAAAAATGTACTTTGTCTTTGAAGATATTCTAGAATGAAAAAGAAAGGTGCAAATTTTGAAGGATTCCCAAACGAAGTTTGATAGGAAAGTAAGTAAACAAAGGATAATATTTCAGTCATGTCAGTGAATTTATTTCCATCGCAACTGTAGCAAGTCATCAACGATATCATTGATATATATTGTACTGCGAGCATGTCCACAACTAACAATTGGCTACTACGATCGTTAATGTAGCTACATCACAATAGTTAATGTGTTAAAATATCGGAAACTGGTCGTAAAATTACAGAATGTAGCTTGCAACTGGACTGGTTATTTTCCTAGAGAAAGGAAAGCTAGCACCGGCCCCTTAAAGAATGGTTACAGAAAGTACGTGGCAAAAAACATGTTAACAGTGTCTTAAGCTGAGTAAACAGGATTTGCATTAACCAGCTCAAAATTAGACAGAATTTCACAACGATTGGCGTAAGTCAAACACACGAAGAAATTCTGTTTTATGCGAGTCGAAGATATATTGTCTTAGTGAACACAAAACAAGTAGCTACTTAGAACAACTATAATTTATCATAATTACCGCTTCTAATTTCTCCAAAAACCCCCGCGATCTCCTCACACCCACGGTATAGAAACTTGATGATAAACATTTTTTATGAATGTGAGAAAGCAGTCCGGATTTTTATTGTTCTTTCCCGCATTCAAACATTATACTAATAGGCGCCGGTTGTTCGAAGCGCGTTTAGCTTAAACGGTGGATAAGTTCAAAATAAAAATCATGTTTATTCCTTAAACAACAAAATTGCAAGTTTTTTAACAAATACACTAATTATGTATTTACCTATAGTTTATTAGATAAGATTTGTTTCCAAAGTTTTAGAAAATATGTGGGGGTGTTATTGAATTCTGACTTCTCCACATTTTAAGCCAAACGGGCTTCGAACAACCATCCCCTGGCCATTATCCTACTAACTTTTCAAATAATCATGCAGTTACACTAGCAGTGTACCTAGCATTTAATTCGGCAAATGCTCCAATATTTTATGACCGTTATCAATCATTATGAATAGTGCGACGAAATTTGGCAAGGACGTTGAAGTTACGAGTTTTGTTTCTTTGATGTTCTAATTCAATATGTTTTCAAAAGTTCGACTATAAAATCTTGTCTGATTTAAAAACTCATTAACTAGGACGAAGAGAGATTAACCGAAACCTTACAATATCCTATAGTTAAAAAATCCGTGAGGCTATGCAAACGTCGGCCTATATTAATCTTCTTATTGCGCTACCAAATTGAAAGTAGTGTTTTTATCAAAAAAGTAGAGGCCGACGCGTGATTTGTACAGATTACCTGCACACACATTGACCTCATATAAAAGATGTGGTCGTCTCGTAATACCATAAAGCCTTACTTTAGATCTAAAAGGCACGTGCAGGCAAACGTCAGAAAAGTTAGTCACGCGAAACCGTCTGTGAGAGCAACAACTACAGTAGATGCTTCACAGTTTGTTCACGAAGAATCATCGACTATGGATCACCGCAATTCTTCACCGACAGTCCCCAGAAATTTCTTTCCGGTAGACGCAATAACTGAGACCTCTTCCTTGAAACAAACACCGAAACGCAGAGCAAGTAAAGATAAACGTCATAGTCTATTTCGAGTAACTCCAGGGGATTCGATAGTTTCAGCTACAAGTTTGATCATGGCTGCTTCACCTTACTTGAAATCCAAGTTCATTGATGGAAGTAAATCATTAGAAGATCTCTTCATCAGTAATCAGGAATACCCATTTGAAAACCTGATTTTCGAAGGTGGAGGAACAAAAGGAATGGCATATGTTGGCGCATTGCAGGTAATAGTGAGACCTTTAGATTTTTCTGCTTGAACGTCAAACCGCAAACCGCGAACTGCGGTTTTCGTTAGCGTTTTGCCGTTTGACACATTTTCACGCCATTTTTGAACCACATTCAGTAAGGTTAACGGCAAACAAGGAAACACAAATGCAAAGATAACTCATATGTTTCTAATTGTGCTCCAAAGTTCAGATATAGGCAGCATTTAATATTTAAAGTAGAAAAGCAATAAGTTCGAATTTGATTCTTATCACCACGAGGTTCACTAAGAGTGAGATGCAAGGGATTTTAATATATCTGGATGACTTACTCTATAGATATGAGCTTTGATGATATAATCCCACTATTTCTGTTATTCATTTGAAGGATGTAGTAAAGATGTTCCAATAAATCAACACATTTTCAGGTTCTGGAAGACGTAGGTATCTTGAAAAACATCAAGCGTTTTGCAGGAGCTAGCGTTGGAGCCATGGTTGCATCTTTAGCAGCAACTGGATATTCACCGGCTGAATTACAGGAGTCCCTGGATCAAGACGTGCGCAAAATAATGACTGGTACATTTTTTAAATAAATAAATGATACTGACTTTTGGAACTCCTATAAATGTGAAGACAAGTACGTTCTACTAGAACCTGCCGAGGATCAGCAATAGGGGCTTTGCAATGTCTGCGATACATGATGATCGTTCCAAGTGTTATTGATAACAATCGCCCATTCAGCCACAAAAACATGTTGATTTTTTGCAATTGTCGCCGATTATCGGCGACGTGAGAGACATGAGAACCTGACTGAATAAAAGCAACACAAAAGCTTTCCTCCGTGACGTTAACACCATGAAATTGTTTGCTTTTGTTCGGAAATAACTGAGGCATGACATTTGAAGGTTTTCTTACTTCCAACAGATCACTCTTGTGGCTACTGCAGTTTGCTTCCAAATCTCAGAAAAGGTTTCGGATGGAATCCTGGCAAAAAAATGAACCACTGGTTTGGTGAGCAAATGAGAGAAAGAACTGGAGACTACGATATCACGTTTAAAGACGTAAGTAAAAGTCCTAACCAAATACACAGGGTGTGTGTAAAAGACATTCGTCACACAACCATTAGAATTTCCTGTTATTATTTACAATTTTAGCTTGCACCGTGTACACAAAATGCGAATTTCAGTGTATTTTGTATTTTTAGATTTTGCGCCTGTTTGGCACAGAGATATGCATCGTGGTAACCAACTTAAACCATATGTCAGTAGAATATTTCCATCCCAAAACAACGCCAAATACACCTATTAGAATAGCAGTCAAAATGTCAATGGCGTTACCAGGTGAATTTTTGTAGTCATAACTACTGTACTAGTTTTTTAATTTCTTACTACCGACTATACTCTTGGAATAATAATTAAGATCACTTGGGCTTTGTAGGTGTATTCCAAGCAGTTCGGGAAACTTTCAACGGAGAAGAAGATGTTTATGTGGATGGAGGCGTACTTTGTAACTATCCAATACACGTTTTTGACGGTAAGAGTTCTCCTCACTTAAACCAACCGTTTTTTAAATTTGTACATATTTAAAAATGTGTATTCTTAAATACTAAAACTCAGGGTCAATAAGTGATACTGCCATCCCACAAATTACAAGTGAAAGACCGACAAATGTAATCTACGTTTGCCATTTATCTATTATTATATTGCGTATCCTGATGAACTCACTTGCAATCAACCAAACTTAAACATTTGATAGCTTTGAAATTCTTATATCAACCAATCGTAGGACTTATCGTGCATTATAATTATCCGATGCAGAGCCCAACCGTAATTCAAGCTGAATTCCGAAGTTCGAATAATTAGAAC
>JAODVQ020539350.1:0-22669 GCA_025400075.2 Phenganax stokvisi
TGCCGGAGTTTTGCCGGAGCTGAACAAACTCCGGCTCCGGCAAAATATGCCAAAAATCCGGCTCCGGCGCACAGCACTAATCATCGGTACCCTGACTGACTAAATATTTCAAAGCGCATGCGGCCCAGGTCACCTAGGTCCTTACTGCACATTGTTATGTCAGTTTGACTAACGTAAAGCACTTTGTTCTAGATATACATACGTTGCTCTGTATTCAATATATTTTATTTTCTAGTCATTCAAGCAACCTCTCAAAAGATTACTTACTTAGCGATTTTTTGTTTCAATTCTGTCCAATTCCATCTGTTCGTTGGAGTCACATCCCACATATCATATTGCAAAATCTACAATATGTTTACCAAACTCAGACTTTGTCATTGTACATTAGCATAGTCATTTTAGTATCTCTGCATTTAAGATTTATGGCTTGCGTATTAATGTCATGTATTGTCCCTGTGTACACCGTCTTGAGTGATATTTCGTTTGTGTAGCTGGATACTATCGATAGGTGAAGGACAAAATAATTTATGTACATTGTTGCTATTATATAAGACCTGGCTTAAACTCCCGACGTTTCTGTGATCAAACTCGGATAGCTAAATCCTTCAAGGATTTGCTAAAAATATTTAAGACAGTGCTCAACACTGAATTACTTCACTCTGATATTTCTTCCAAATTTTTCAGGACGTAGAATTTATTTCCCTGTGAAAAACTCCTACTCTGATCGCAAGAACTTTGAAAGTGTTAACCGGCCTTAAAAATAGCTTGTGTGTTAGTTTTGAGTCAGTCTTGGTTAGGGAGAGTTCGGTGTACCAACTTCCCCGCTGCAACTGCCATGTAAATTTATAGTGTGATTGTCGGATTGAAAAGTGGTTTGTCTTTTAATTTGTGGCATCTATACTCGGCATTAAAAAGACCCGGAGAAAGTTGTTAGGTCTTTGCGTAAAACAGAGCTAATCCGCAACCAAAAGCCTGGTAACAAGATGCATGTAGAAAGTTAATTAAATTTAAAACAAAATTATTTATAAACTGCTCCTTGCACAGCAAAATACTAAGAGTTATAGTGAATGAATATACAATGTAAAATATTTCGCGTCCAAGCTACGTAGTTATAGATTTATTAGCCACTCACCCCTTGACTCACAGGAGAGCCCTCGTAAGTAGGATAAGGTCCGTCTTTCACGGCTAGTTCACATGATGCCTAGAATTACAAACTGAAGTGTCAGTAAACCTTGACAAATACCAACTATACAAAAGACGAGCATTTACGAACATGCTACTATGTTTCAAGCACGCAAGGCACTTCTTTTTACCACGCCTAATCAGAACCAATGGACAACTCCCATTTTAAACTAATTTTCGACCCAGGCAAAAAGAAGCAATTTCATCTGCCCAGCTGAAAAGAACTTATTAGATGTAGTAAAAATTGCAAGGTTTGGTCGCGAAAGGTTGCAAAATGAAGGAAATGGAGCTTTGCGAATGTGGCATATTTAGTATACATTTCTATTTCGTGCGGAAATTGTTTAACATTTTTGGGTCATTTTCGGCTCAAGCGTGGTTTCCAATTTCCGCGCGTAATTGAAAATATACTAAATTTGCAAACTTCTCAGGGCTATATTTTTCCCGCATTTTGGAACCTTTCGCGATAAAAGTTTGCAATTTTATTACATGCACCTAATATGTTCTTTCCAGCTGCGTAGATAAATTTACTTCTTTTTGCCTAAATCGAAATTTAGTCAATAATGCATGGGAAATGTCCATTAAGAGATTAAAGTTTGATACTCATAAAAAAATTAAGCAGAGCGTGATTTACCTATACGTACCGTCAATGCAGCAAAATAGATGGTTTCAAAAATCTCAATATTCAATTGACGAGCTTCATCACTTTCGAATGGATATCTCATAAGAATAAATGCATCAGCTAAGCCCTGTGCAGACAAAATGAACATAAAGAGCTTGTCGAAACTCCTGGCAAGTTGCAATTACGACCATTTTAATTAGCATGAATAGCGTATTACAGTCATTATTTGCTGGACTTGCATATTGAAATAATGAATTGCAAAATGAGAAGCGGAGCAACATAACTTAGCTATCATTAGCTACAGCGAAACCAAAAGTTGAACACAGTCGGAAACAAGTTTAGTGAATGCTAGCACGATGCGAAGCAAAAAGGTGTAGCAATACAGTTGCTCGTGAAATAATTAGCCGCAAAGAAATCTAGTTTGCGGTAAAAAACAATGGCGTTACGGACTTTAATTCTTGCCTCACGTCGCGCAAAAGAATTCGCGTCACAAAAAGCACACACATTAGCACATTGGACATTTCGCTTCCAGAGGAAGATGTAGACAACAGCCAGTCAAAGCCAAGAGATTGGATTCGCTTTTCATTTCACAAAATGAGAATTTCAGGAGAAGTGACAATTCTCAAAATAGTTCTGTTTTAAACTAATATCCAGGGTCTTCTGTGTGTATGTGTACTCTTACTTCACAAGTCCATAAGATTACTTTCATTATTACAGATAGTAAACATACAAATAATCTCAAATGCATTACCTGAACTCCAATCCCAATAGGTCTGTGCCTCGTGTTGGAGTTTCGTGCCTAAAAATCAATTCCAAAATCAGATACCCCCGTTTGATGCAGCACTGTTTTCATCACGTAACGCAGGTGTTTGTGGCCGAAGAAATAATTATTGCACAAACCTCCGGAACGGGGTAGTAATTGACATCAATGATCTTATTCAAATTTCTTGTCACCACCTGCAATTACAAATGACACTCATGTGGTATTTTCACATTGCCAACCTTTCATAACTACATGTTAAGGAACAAGCACTGTTGAACTGCACACTTCGTAACTTCATGAAAAGCAAAATCTCTCCCGTCAAGTGTATAAGGTACTGTATTTCTAACCTTTGTAACTTCAAAGAGTTTCTGGAAATCATACTGGGGTGGGTTTTTCTCCGTCTTTACAAACTGTTTGAGCGAGATCGACGCTAAATTACACACAGCCACCTGAAAATTATCCAAGATACAAAAGCCGTCATGTGTATTCATGCCACTAAACTCAACAAAACTTTTCCCGCCTCATCATGCACTTGAACTAAAATATTTTTTTGTATTCTTACCTCATCTGGCGCAGTATATTCTACAATCTCCGTACAGAGGTTACTACATTTGATAGTTCCGAGGTTCTAAAAAATTCCAAAATGCGGCTGAGCTTCCACTTTGAAAGCGGTCACTTTTTCTGTAATAAAATGCTGTTGAAAAGTTGATATCTCTGCATACCTTTTGATTACTTTTCCTATTACAAGCATCCTTGTAAAGCATATAGGGGGTACCAGTTTCGATTTGGGAATCAAGGATTGCAAACCACAGTTTCTGGGCTTTGATTTTCTTTCTATATCGACCTTCAGCTTCATATCTGAAAGTATACCAGCACTATAGTTTTGAAATCAGTTGAGGAAAACTACAAAACACATTTTTTAATGAACTCTCCAATACAAGAAACAAGAGGGTTTCGCTAATTAAAATTTATTGAACTGACTTTAACTGTTTAAGAACAGGTCAAGTATTGCAAAAAACCAAATCATTGACCAAAATATGATGATTTTAGGTTTTTATTTGTACTGGATATACTGGCAACATGTGTGTTTTCTGAAGCAGCCAGGTGAAATATTGCATGATAAAAAGAATGAACATTTAACAGGTATGATAAAGTATGAATTCGTTTTCTGCAATTTTGGAACAGACGTATTGCAAAGTTCCGACCGGAGTTGTCTACACCTGTAAAAATCATCATGTTATTGCAATGTTGATCAGAACAGGATGCAACCATGTTACGCTGCACCTATTGTTCACAGTTGTAAACAATATTGTTCAGCATCCTTAGACCCAATTAAAGAAACAATATTGTTCAATATTGTTAGCAACTATAAAAAATACCTGCAGCAAACAGTGAAATGTATATAATATAAATGTATAAATGTATATACATTTCACTGCCAACAAAACATCGTTGCATCCTGTTTTACTGCAGGCTCATAATATTTAGCTGTGTAATGCAGTGGTGTAATGTGCAACTCACAGCAGATAAAGTTGCTTAAATTCATCCCCATAAACTTCATGTAAGCCTGGACATTCATCTGGGCACATTAGACTCCAGTCTCCATCTTCTTGAACACGCTCCATAAACAGATCAGGTATCCATAAAGCAAAAAATAAGTCTCGAGCACGCTAGAGAAAAGATATCGTATCTAGGTATTGTCCATGCACACATCCTGTACCACAAAGGGGAGGTTAAACTGCAGTGTGATTGACAAACATATCACGATGTCTCATGCTTCACTAACAGCGCAAAAAAATGCGTTTTGACCACTTTGACTCTAAAATAGACCTAACACGAAAGTTCGGCTTTGTTGTAGCAAGCATTAACATTCAGAAAGCGCTGCGGGAAAATAATTAAACTCCGCGGTATTAGCGAATAGTTGATGGCTTTTAGCCAATCAAAACTTCTGAAATATTTTCAAAGATATTGATCACATAATTTAATCAACTAAACAATTAAAGAGCCGCTGCCGCTAATATTGGTCATAGATATATTTCGTGATTTAAAATCAAAACGTTATTGTTGAGAGAGACAGACTTACCCATACAGTAGTTTGAAAAAAATATATGAAAAACAGCTTGTTTATTGCTTGACAAGTTATTAACTCCTTGTAACTGAGGGCGAGGTCTTCACTGAGAAATATCGGACCGAGGTCTTTTTGTATGGACCGAGCCCGTAGGGCAAGATTTTACAAAAAGACGGAGTCCCGATATTTCTTGGTAAAGACTGAGCAAGTAAGGTTAATAAAAAGTTTATTATATGGCATTAGATACTTATTCGTGAATAGAACTGGACATGTATTTTATCATATTTGAAATGCTTGCATATTAGAAGCGTGGTGCACATTTGATCGAAGAAAAGAAAAATTACCAATATATTGCATCCTTTCTACTTGAAAACAATTTATTAATCTTATCAAAAATAAAAAATGTCATTTTCATGTTTTGCAAAACTTTTGCCGTTTGCTTTTTTCCGTAGCGGAAAAGTAATGGACCGCTAAAAATGTTTCTAAGCCAATCAAAGCGCGCTTTTTCAGCGGAAGTGATGCTTGGCATATAACAAAAAAGGTCAACAAACCTGTTCCTCCTTTCCAGTATTCTTTCTTAGATCTAAGTAGTCATAAATATCTGCATGCCAAGGTTCAAGATAAATTGCAAATGCTCCAGGTCTCTTGTTGCCACCTTGGTCAACATATCTTGCAGTAGCATTGAACACTCTTAACATTGGGACTATTCCATTGGACAAACCATTTGTCTATCCAGAAATAATCCGAATATGAAATATTAATTGCCAATTGGTACTATAATTTATGCAACTTTACACTTTATTTGTACTGGTATAAAAGTTACAAAAATTAATTTAGATATGAGACAAATACTTTTCTACACAACTTACCCCTGCAATGTAACTCCCAGTTGCCCTGATACAGTGAATATTCAAGCCAATGCCACCAGCACTTTTAGATATAAGTGCACATTTTGATAAAGTATCGTAAATTCCCTCAATGCTGTCTTCACTCATACAAACAAGGAAACAGCTTGATAGTTGAGGACGATTGGTACCAGAATTGAAGAGAGTAGGTGAAGCATGGGTAAACCATCGTTCAGACATCAGGTTATATGTCTGAATGGCTGATTCAATGTCTTCACCATGAATGCCAATGGATACTCTCATTAACATGTGTTGAGGACGTTCCCAAATCTTGCCATTCAGTTTTAGTAAATATGATCTCTCTAATGTCTGAAAGAATAGAGCAACTACTAATTAATAAAACTAATTAATAATAGAACTGACCACTCAAACTGGTGCAAAAGTTAACGGAAACAAGAAATAAGGAATCACTGAGACTATCTTTATTAAAGTTAGAGGCAGCATATAGCAGGGATATTACTATGATGGAGCTAAAATTTATAATAGCCTTCCATTAGAACTAATAATGGAGCCTCAATTAAATAAGTTTAAAACCTTGCTTGACAATTTTAAGTTTTAGATTACCTTGATTTTAGATTTTTAGACTATTGGATTTTTATGATACCGGTACATATCCTGTATAAATATTGAGAAATAATAAATAATAATAACATATTGTTAGTTTTTGTTACGTAGCATATTTTCATCTTTTGATGTCTTAAACTTCATAGTTTGTCAACAATTCACTTTTGTTTGTTGACTTGTTAACATATTTGAATATATGAATGTTTACTGAATATCTGTTGCCTCTATGTGTAAAGTTAGGAATTGTGTTATTGGAGATCTAATTTCTATGTGGTATTTCTAGCCATGTTGCTTTTGTTCTTTTTGTTATCTAACAGTCACACTTTGTAAGTTTTTTTTAATGGCAAATCTGTAAATTAAATTAAATTAAATTAAATTAAATTAAATTAAATTGAATAGATACTTGTGCAAACCAATACCTAAATATTGTTCATACTATGACACTCAGGCTCAGAAAATGAGGAAACAGTATTTGCACAGGAATTAATTTTTAGCAGATCATGCAGCGCATCTTTAATCCTATTGAAAATGCATTTACCTCCGACTGGTTGGGTCACACAAACTTATTTGGGGACTTTGCCATTTGTGCAGGGATTCAAAATATTTACAAAGTGTGCAGACAGAAACAATCACACACACACAGTGGTGGATTTATAAGGGGGGTGCAAAGGGGTGCATGGAGGTGTGCAAAAATCAAATTCATCCTATTTTTGACCAAATTATGTATGAGAGTTCAAGGCAGCTATAAATCAAAATTGCTGACATTACTGATAAAATGAGTTTTTCAGCCAACGTCTATCATTTCAATTAAAAAGAAAAAGATAATTAATAATTGTATGAACTATAAATTTAATACACTGACTTCTCTGTACACTTGTGTTTATGGTTGGTCCTTATGTTTAGGTTTAGCTGCTCACCAAGTTAGGCTGAGCACCCCCCCCCAAAAAAAAAACCCCTGCTGGATCCACCACTGCACACACACACACACACTAGTTTATAATGTTAATTCTACAGTACCTTGAATCCAAAGTAAGTGTAGTTGAAATCCCTATCATAGATAATGGTAGAGTTCAGCAGCTGTCAAAAACCAATTTAACAATATTAGTAATGGAGCAAGCAATCTTAGAAATGCATGTCATATAACACCATAATCTATTACTGTTGCTATATTGCTTTGTGTCCGCACTACTTGCCATGCTTCGTATGCTTAGGATATACTTCATGTCCAGTGGGGCTGTTAGGTTTTTGCTTACTGTGGATACTTGTCTCATATTGGCATAATGCACTTCAGGGTGCCAAATTAAGTTTTAAGACCCTCACAATGACCTGAGTGTGACCCACTTCATTATTTTATTCTAGCCATTATCAGGTAAATTGCTGGTTGATAAAACATGCTAAGTGGAGGAGGAATGCAGCCTTCAAGAGCTTAAAGAGCTTCCTTTTTCAGTTACTTAGCTGATAATATCAATTTCTATAAACATACATCTTCATGCTTCTTTATGATGTCATAAGTTTCCTTGGAGATGAGAGGTGATGGTTTTTTATTTTTGGGGTTCACATGGTCATAGAGATCCTTCATAACCACTGAATAAAGACACACACAAAATATGTAAACAAGCAGTAACAGACAGCTTTCTCATTAAATAAATCAATTATCATACCACTAAAAGTCTTGGTAGTTTCTTTATGCAAGTTGGAAACAGCAATACGGGCAGCGAGTGTTCCATAATCAGGGTGTTTGGTGGTCATTGCAGCAGCTGTTTCTGCTGCTAGGGTGTCAAGTTCAGCAGTCGTCACACCAGTGTATACACCAGATACAACTTTCATCGTAATATCAACCTAAATGCATACAAATCTAGAAATCAACATTACAATTTGATAGAAAGCACATGCAGCCCCTAGTTTGGTATTTTACTCTTGCCTAATAATCCTAATAATTTTACATGTACATTTTCCAAGAGAAAGTCTTGGATCGTACTGAGCAAAAAATATCTGTCAACTGATGCAATGTGATGCAACAAATTGGAGCTCTTCTTTATTTGGTACACACAGATATAAGATACGCAGAAAAAGGCCACAGCAATAAACAACACACAAAGAGAGTAAGGCGGGGGGTGAGTACTGCTCATAGTTATTAGTTATAGATTTCTTATTAGCAAAGTCCAGAAATTTAGCAATTTATACGCACACAATACAAAAATAATGAAACACAAAGCTATTTTGGTCTTACAACTATAAATTTCTCATGCAGACAAGAGTAAATCGAGATATTCACTTCCTTTGCCGCTGTTGCTTTCTTGCCATTCAAATATGGCGCCAAACAAAAATCTGCCAATAATTTCAATTTAAGACTACAAAACGGCCTGAAATAGAGCTGAGAGAATAAATTGTATTCTGGAGTAGGTTCACGTTCTAAAGGATGAGAGAAACTGGCAGAGTTTCGGGAATTTGGTAGACCGGCTTTGTTTGATTTTGGCGCCAATGTTTGAATTCCAACACATCGTGGTACATTAGATGATATCTTGGCCACTTACCGGGTCAACGTAGTCTTCCTTTAGTCCGTAGCATAGTTTGCTTATCCTTGATGTGATTTTATCAAACATCACTTTCTCTTTTCGCCCATCTGCAGAAAAGAAATCAAGTTACAGCAACTTGCGCAAATGTAAGCCTCAAAGTATATCGCAACATTTCCAAAGATGTAGGGTCTGTGAGCTTACCTCTTTTAACAACAAACATCTTGCTATGAACGTCAAATGCTGCTGGAACTACAGCCCACAAAATTGGTTAAAATTAGCGTCTGAAACGGCGAGACAAAAGAAGAACCTTCCCAAGGGAAATGATAATCTAGACTAAATAATAATTCCGAAATTCGAACAGCATATCAACTTCGCGCCACTTTTCTTTTACACCAATCACAAACCGTATTCAATAATAATTTCCAACGTGGGCAGGCAGGTCATGTTTCATAATCACTCACCATTACTCACCATGAGATGGCGCAACCAATAGGAAACGTGCACTAATGTTTGTCAGATATTGAAACACAGCAACTACTTGTGAAAGCGGAAACTCTTTCAATAAAATGGAAATATCTCACAAACAAAAACATAACCTTTGAAAAAGAAAAGGCCAGATTATCTGACGTTTCTGAATTTCAAACGTAACCAAGTTGCTCCTTTTAATTTTGGGTCAGATCACTTGTATTGTTAGTGTCAGGGCCGTCGCAAAGGGGGTGTGCGATATCCACCTGAAAACTGCCGTTGTCGGCAAATGAATTTGTCGGCAAAACTGTTTGACAATGCTTCATTGCTTCGTCCGTGAAAAGACCCTTAATAAACTAGTAAACAAAGCTCATGTTTTATACGAATAAATGTTGAAAAGTTATATATTACTGATATTGACACAAAGATAGATCATAAACCTGCATAACTCTTTTATAACCCTAAATACATAAAACGTACTGAGATTTTCAGTTTTTGATTGGCCACGCCCATTCGTAGGCAAATTAACGCTCACACCTTTCCCCCAAGCTCAACTGCCTTCGTGACGGCCCTGGTTAGCGTCAGGGGCGTAGCCAAGGGGGGCAAGGGGGGGGGCCTTGGCCCCCCCAATCATTTGAGATCCACATTCTTAAAACGTTGAAAACCGGCTAGAAATGTGTTGGGGGGGGCATCTCACTTTGAAAACTGAAAATTTTCCGGAGAGAGAATGCCATCTGACCTTTCTAAAATGTATTCGCCCCCACTCCCAAAAGTTAGGTCCTAGCTACGCCACTGGTTAGAGTCCTTTTACGAAGCCATGATGAGGGCACGAGTCAGCAACATTATCTAGTAATGAACATAACGTATAACGACGTTGCTTCTCGTTGTGATTGCCGATACTTTTACACTTTACGACAAGCATAAACATAAAAGATAGTGACCACAGTAGACTCCCATAACATTAGTTAGAGAAAGATTCATGGAAGGTACGTTACATGTATAATAACCACGGTAAAAGGTTCCTCGGGCTTCTTGCAGTACGCAAATTGTCGTGTCATTGATTTGCTTATCATCAGATTTCACAGTGATCAAACACTACAAAGGTCACCTAGCCGGCGTGCGAGAAAGGAGGCGTTCCTTTTACAGTTCTTCACTGTACCTATTTCACTTCATAAATGGTTAGTGGGCTCTGATTACCAAAGGGTAACAAGTGATGTAATGTATTCTGTACCGCACAAATGCACCTCATCCAATTTCTATTACTATATGTATTTTCTCACACCCTACTGGGTAAAAACTGAGACCGTTTTCTACTGGATGTATTCGCATCAACTGCATGTATTAGTAGTACAAGAATGAGAGCAACAAACCTAGGTGAAATTAATTTACGATGTTCATGTGCTTGTAATACAAATCATTGCCAACGAAGTCACTTACGCTAATTTTGATGCGTAGTTAATACTAAATAATTTAGATAAACCCCTAACGATTTGTCTATACGTATCAGGATAGTATACTACTACAGTTGTGCAAGTTCATCTATATAGCTACTGGTAAGTTCACGTAGTTCAGTAAGACAACAATCTTCAGGGAGAGGTAGCTTTTGAATATGAGGCGCGAGCACACTTGATTGTGTGTAATAAGAAGTTTCCAACTTGTTGGATTGCATAACCTGAAGGTAAGAAAGTATACCGATTAAATTCACAGAAGTATATCGTATCCGCAGCCACAAGAGGAATTTTGCGGCAGATAGTACACACTCGAACGTTATTTCTTTAAGGCAGCCTTGCTTTTTTCTGGCTGAGAGCCAGGACTTTACAACCCCGTAGAACCTAGTAGAACTAAGGTAACAAGCGTTTTTGATTGACGATGACGAAATGCCGATGATCTGTGTTCCCTGAGCTAATAAGAAGCCTGGTAAAGGGAACAGAACTCACATACTGATGACGTCAACAAAATTCGTCAGATTTTCTCAGCCTGGGTCATGACCTGGGTAAAGGCCATGTTACACGTCGCAATTACTCTTGCAATGCAATTCGTCTTTTGAGAGATGTAAAATTGGAGAATACGAGACTGCATAACACCCCACCTGCACTTCGCAATATTTGCTGGTTGTCTTTTACCACTCTCGCTAATTAATATCACTCACAGTTGCAATTGCATTGCAAGTTGCAAGAAAAATTGCAACCGCGTAACATGGCCTTAAAGAAAACAGTGTTGCAAGTTCGTCACTAAGGTCACTGTACAATACACCCAGCTTCTTGCTATGATTGACCTTTTTTCAAATTCTCGGACAACTTACCAATTCTTTAGCGACGATCTTGAGAAAGTTAGCGCACATTGTTCCCATATCCGACTGACACAACCTTCAAACGAAACGAATACATGGTTCTCATTCCGCGTTGGACAAATTAAAGTGTATTTTTTTATACAACGCCCGACCGTAAATTTTGTCATCAGCTATTCCTTTCAAATATTACTTATGTTATAGAGGCATGAATTCTCGTGCAATCTGTCCATAATATAAATGCAGAAAATTTGTATTGCATGAACAGTTGCCATGGCTAGGGTACATCCTGATAAATACAGATACACATATCCTCATAAGGACCTCCACCTCACCTATCAGTGGCCGTCTTGCTGGGTAGTTGACTGATCCGGTGACAAAGAGACGATACATTAGTTTGCATCTTTTCCAACTCGTATACACTTGGTGCAAGCAGACCGCGCTAAAAATATGAAGAGTACAACCAGATACAACTTTTACTATACTGTTGTATTAATCTTAGTTAGCATAAAAGCTGTAATACATAATGGCAATGTTAAGTAAATGTTAAGAATCAACTGTGTCTGACGCTAGATACATATACAACCATTTACTCGAGAAAAAATAACAAATAGTGCAAGTCACATTCTATTCTTTGCGTATTCAAGATCCGTTCAGTCAATAACTTAATATCAATTCATAGCTTTTCTGGTGTTTTAGGGGGTGAAATCGCTTACTAATAGTGTGAAGTGCACTGAAAATACCAAAATTGTTGCTTTAACCTATATAGCTGTGACAGTATAACGAAAAGCCTCTAAATTAGGAGAAAAACATACAAATTATTCGAAGTTTATCTTCAAATTCAAGTCAGAAAGTCTAGAATTGGGATCCTTAAGGTTGTAGTAAAGCCAGAATACAGCCTGGGTGGCAGATGTAAGGAGGACACGCGGTTGCATAGACAGACCAAAGCATATTCATGACCGTAACGACAAGGTAGCGACGTATTTTTACCTTGATATCATTGAATGTCTCCCACAAGCTGATATAATCAAGATAAATCTGACCACCAGTGTTCCAGTGATTCACTTGAGATGAATTTTCTCTGGGAGCGATCTCTACAAGTAATTCTTTGATCAATTCATACTCCTCTAAAAGTAAAACAAAAAAAAACCTATCAAGATACATCAACATGAAAACCACACGCTTTCTACGCGGAATATAACATACTACAATTTTACTCTTAGCATTGTGAACTACAAAGAGGTTGAGAGCTTCGACAGAGCTCTTTTTTCTTGTATTTTCCATTGTGGCCGTTGCATAATAGACAAACTATTGACCTTGCCAAAAATATTACCATAACTAGAGAAAGCATAAAAAAAACCCAGTAAAATGGTGAGATTTGGTCGTAAAATGCTATAAAGTGTGAAATATATAGACGTAAGTTGTGTATTCTTATATTACGGGGCCGAAATCGATACCTTTTTTGAGAAAAGGGTATTCATTTCGATCGCGTAATACAAAAATTTTTTTTAAAAATGCAAACTTCGCATTGCTATACATTCAGCACTTTACAACATTTCGTGACAAAACTTCGCCATTTTGCAACTTTTATGATGTTCTTTCTACTTTTGGTGATGAATGTCCCTCGTTTTGACGCGTTCATTGACGCTTCAATTAGCTAAATAGTTGTCTCAGGTTCGAGTGCTGACGTGAAATCATTAATTATACCACTGTAATATCACTACACGTCAAGTGAACTTCGGAGAATTTATCTTTTCTATTGCAATATTTTATAGTTTGAATTATACTTCTTGCTATTATTTACTTCTAAACTCGTCTACAGAGCGCTGCCGTCAAATGAGCGCCGCCCTCGAATAAGAGTCCCATTGGAAAACACTCAAAATTTAAAAGCCGCGCGACGCTTAAAAGAGTAAGTACGGATACTTGGGCAGATCTTTATAAATTAGGCTTATAATATTACACGTGAAAGGGAAAAGCTGAAATTCCAGTATCAAGTTTTCTTACCGTTGATTATAGCAGATGAGGCGAGACGGTTCAAAATGACTTCATGACTCAGATCAAAATGACCAGACTTTAAAAGATGGTACGCCTCATCTTTTGGTCGATTTTCTATCCTCGCACGAATTACCTGAAATATAGGAATATATACTAGTTAAACGATTTCACTATTTCAGAGCGGCACTTGTGATTCGGTTGACGAAACTAAACAGAAGTAAATTTAACGATTTTGTTCTGTAGATCTACTAAATCTCACATGACTTGATAAGGAGATATCAGGTACAAAGCCGAAAACATCAAAAGGAGCCAAACTTTGAAAGGATTATACCTTAGCTTCATGTATCCATGCCACAGGGACACCAAGATCATTTAATAGAAATGTTTCCCTTTCGCTACAAACTTCGTCGTCGTCCACTAAGCAGTAGCGAACGAGAACCTTTTTAACGGCTTCGCCACGCCTGCAAGAAGAACGTTTAAGTTTAATAATTTTCATGGACTGTACAAATGAAACTGATGATTTTTTGCTGCTGCATTGTCTTCAGACACTCAATATAAAAAATTTCCAATTTTGAGCACACAAGGCGCGCACTTATGACCATTGTTTTGAGCTAGTCAGTACTTTGTCATTTTTATACACAACAAAACTAGTGGCGATGTTGCCATCTTAGAACACAGTTCCAAACTTGTTCGCAATAAAATCTCATCGCTCAGCATGTCGCTGTGCGTCGTTGAACAAGTGTGTACAATTATATTGTAAACTCGTTACTACACGTTAGCGTTGGGTTGGGGGAGATGCATGTTGGATTCCGAATGAGAGAAAACGATAATGATTAAAAACATTACTGAAAAATCCGAAGTATTATATTATGTTCAAATTACCTCTGCGGATTTTGAATGTGCATCAAGACAAATATTGCCCAATGCCACAAACCCATCGCTTCTAGCTGTCCAGCGTAACTCGTGTTCAAATAACTCGCATAATACTCTGATAAATGATTGTAACCAACAGAACGAAGAATTTGATAAAGATGCCAACTAAAATAAGAATATAGTCGTAACAACACAGCAAAACTGAATATGCCGAATTATTGCTAACTCTTTGACTTCGATTAACAATACCACTACTAACTCCTAAACAGTCTTTTCCCTTTGCAGGTATTCCGACTAGAGCTACCAGATTGCCTTTCGGACGTGGAATTGCGTAGAAAACAAAATTTCCGCAAAGCGTCATAGAAGATTTAGGATAAGTAGTAAAAGGAACGGGTCATCAACTAATCCAAGAAGTGCTAGTGGTCAAATGTTTCTCACCTGAGGCTGACATCCAGCTGATATCTAGTGTATGACGCGGGTGCTAAAGTGTTTTCAAGTCTGTGAGAGTTCTTACAAAACAGTTTTATAAGATGATAACAAGTATCCCGACATGTTTTGTGATCTTCCTCCATGTCCTCTGCAATCGTACCTTCTTGTGAGCGCGCAAGGTATGAAGGACAAGGGTCAGCGGCACAGACGCTCGTACTTGTTTTATTCTTAAAAGAGTTCTCATATGACGTCATTGCGTCTGGTATCAGGCCACTGGAGGAACGTTGGTACCAAAGATGTAAGGCGAATGTTCGTTTCCAGTCCAAGTTTTGACAAACCTTGATATCACGCCAAGCCAGTTCTCCTGTGAGCAGTGCATAGATCTTCAGCCTGTCTGCTGTGATAAACTTGTCAACCTGAGAAACAACAGTCTTGTCAACTTGAGAAACAACACTGTCAGAGTAACCGAAAGATGTATTAGCGGCCTCGGACCGGTTGTATAAAACTTTTAACTACGTTTTAACTACGATTTTGTAGTGGTTAAATCTTGCATAGGCGATTCTGCATGGTTGGTTAATATTCGTACTTAATTATAGTTAACTTTAACCACGTTTTTATACAACCGGCCTCTATTGTTTGAGACTTATACAACATTAATAATGCAACACGCGGCTTGTTAAATTTATCGCCTACAATACCAATACATCCACAAAGTCTAAATTTAATAAATTTTTGTAAAAAAATGATTTTGTAAAAAAATAAATTAAACTTCAAACGGTAGATCAACAGTATTTTGTCGCAAAATATGAATATAGGTTGAGAATCCACTTCTTTTTTATTTCGTTCAGTCAGGCAAAGTAATAATATCAGTTAAAACAGTTCCTTTGCTACCTTACCAAACCAGTTACTTTGCGAATAAATAAAATATGTTCGATTACCCAATATAATTATTAAGAAGTGAAACCAAAACAAAGAGTGCTGAGAGCATAATAAGACTTCTTCATCTTAGCAACTAAAAGCAGAGTGATTTAGTACCTTATGTTCTAACCAATCATCGAGCTGTTTCAACAACCATTGTCTCACAATCATGTTTCCCGACGATTGTGCTAACAGTAACGACAATCTTGAGTCACCATTGGATTGCGCAATCTGACATGCAGCATTGATTTGCTTTCCAGAGAGAAGGGAAAATATAATGCGAACGTGGTCGTAGTCCTGGAAACAACGAGATCACATAATTTTCGAATGCGTTGGTTTTAGTAAGCGTCAAAAAGCAGGGGAATTATCGCTAGGAAGGAGTAGTTCTTTTCTTAATAAAAGCAAACTAGAGTCAGTCACACTTGCTCGTACATTTTTGTATTTTTACCACAAACACAATGGACTATAATGGCGGCATGCGATTCTACCATGATCCTTTGTGGGAAATAATTTTCGTCTTGAATCAGCAACGTTGTCAACCAGAGAACTAATCATCTGGGGCCAGTTGTTCGAACGGTGGATAGCGCTATCCACTGGATAGTGATATTTTGTAGCCTTCATAAAATTTTCCATTGGTCGTTATAACATAAAATTACGACTGATATCGATGGATTAGAGTCTCTAATATTTATATCGTTGACCAAAATGGAAGTTTCGGATTTTTTGTCCAATTTTATGAACGTTGAAAAATTCACTATTCAATGGATAGCGCTATCCACCTTTCGAACAACCGACCCCTGTAGTTTGATGTGGTTCAGGCAAAATTCCTCAACTTTCAGTTTAATAAACGATTTGGAATTGCAGAGGATTCTGGTAAAATCGACAAACCGCTATATACAAATGCAGTATGTAGGTTCAATTATCCAGTTAACTATTGTTCTGTATTTTTTCCAAGACACGAACTTTTGTTTAGCCAGTTTAGAAGTCGCACTTTTCATGTGCTGAAAAAAATTCATATGAGTTAAACGTCAATAACGTCTTGGTTTGAACTGCTCTGCATTGATTTGAATTAGGTTTGGCGCATGAAGAGTTGATATATAAACCAGTCTTATGAACCGTGTACAAGATGAATTAATGCAATGAATTTTTTGCCTAAAAATGGCGAAATTTGAAGCTAAATTTCTTTAGGAGTCAAAAGACGGTTTATAAAACCTGCGGAACGTCTATAATATTATCTCCAAAAATATCACCTTTGCTTTTATATTCTCTATTTCTTCACTAATAACATTGCGTGATGTGTTCGCTAACCAATCTGAGAGAGCTTCCTTTCTTGCTAGAGCTTCATCATAATCATCGGCAGCCACATCTTCGTTATCTATCGGAGGCAAATCCATGGTCAAAGAATGTGATAGATACGAAGGTAATTGCAAGAAAACTATTTCGATGTTTCAAATTTTATTTCCCGACGAGGCATGTCCCCGGAAAGTCGATATTTTATTTATCAGGGGCCGGCTGTATGAAACTCTTAACTACAATTTTGTCGATAGAAAGTAGTTAAATCTTGATTAAACGATTCTGGTTGGTTGATGTTCCTACTTAACCATAGTTAACTTTGGCTGGGTTATTTCTGCAACCGGTCCCTGTTGTATTTGCTTCAAGTAAGGTTATTTTCATCTGCAGCTGACACAGAAGCAAGCCATGAGGAAATCACTGCTTATTCAAAAGCATAGGACAATTAAATTTATTCTTACACTTCCCAACATAGATATGTCTTATGTATCTCTTCATGTACTGTTGTACCCCTTTATGCAACTTCATGTACTACCCATGTACTGCCATGTACTACCTCTTGTACTATTGCGCCCCTCTACACCCCTTTATGTTCTACTGTCTATAGTACTGTTGCCGTTTGGCAAGATACTAGTTCTGTGTCAGGCCAGACGATCTTGAGCAACTTTTCCACAACTGTATCGCGCAGAACTCCTGGGGCCGGTCGTATAAAACTTTTAACTACGTTCTAACTACGATTCTGTAGTTAAAAAGTAGCTAAATCTTGAATAGGCGATTCTGGTTGGTTGATATTCGTACTTAACTATAGTTAACTTTTAACGATAGTTTTATACAACCGGCCCCTGGCTTCCGAGGCTGAACTATCTAACGTACAGTAGCGTTTTGCTTTAAAAAACAGCACAAGAACAAATGACAAGCCTTTCCGACGGAGATAATAACTTCATTACGTTCTTTTTGAATACCGTAATTACTCGAATAGACACCGCAGCGTTCATTAAATTTTTGGCGTTTTAGGGGCGGTGTCTATTCGAGGGCGGCGTTTATTGCAAATTTGGTAACAACCACTGTCAATTAATAATTTAACCAACAGATAAACAACAGGGCAATACGTTTTCTTTTAAAGATGAGTACTTTCACTGCTTAGGTATGACTACTTCGAATTAACGTCGCATCGATTAAAAGAAAGTGCGGCGTTTAATAATGTTTTTGCTTCTCCCTGCGGCGTTTATTTGAGGGAGGTATTTATTCGAATAAATACGATAAGCAGTTATCTATAAACCCGTAGAAAAGGACTCTACCTTTCAAAATTACATGTGTATGATACTGACCTGTGTCCATCGAATCTTTTGTGAACAATGATAAGTTACCCCAAAGTGCAACAGCGAGATCCATAACAGACGAGAATGTGTCTGCTGACTCTTTGAGTGCGCTAGAAGCTGTCAGGAGATGAGGGAATCACGATATACACTGACATTCAACAACATTTAGTGGCTCTATAAACTTCAAATTTGCACGTGCTACAACAGTTCCAGCGACATAATTGTTGGTTTTGTACGCTTTTTTGCATTAATGTTGCTAAAATTAGAAGCGAGTTTCACTTTTTGCTACATGTTTCAGCAACTTGCAATACAGAATTTTGTGGCATTTCAAGTTACAGGATGGGTTGTAATACGTGCAACATTCAACTGCAACTTGCAACGCAACGTGGCACAAAAAATACCGGACGTTTTTACTCGTGTTACTCTAGCTTAGCAGCTTAGCCATAGGATAAAACTGACATAATACTGAATAGAAACCCACATTACCGAGCATTTCCTTCGCTTTGGCACCAGCTTGTGCGTATTGATGAAGTGCTGTTACTCCGTCAAGAGGACTGAAACATGGTGAACACTCTTCTTCATTCCGACTGATGTTACCGAGACAAATTTTAAGTCTTTCAATCAACAGAGCCTAAATACATTTTTAAAATCAGTGAACACTGTATGAGCTGTAAATATGATGTAAGTGAATAAACAAATATGCAGCCAAAGACAGTAATCATTAAGTCAGAACACAAATTATGAAAAACAAAATCTGAAATAACAGTTGAAAGATCCTAAGACATGCGTTATTCTATAGTTGCTATTTGTCGTCGTCTGGTAGCAACCATGTGACTTGCGCAAAAAGGAGCAGCGTACGGGCCTGAACATGAAACATTTATTTATTTTAAGCCGAAATAGGCTAGTAAGAAAGCTGTAAGTTGACCCTAATCCCGCCTATATGCTAACCAACGAAACCAACGAGAACTAAAAATATCAATTTTTTCTAAAACTCACGTATAGAGAAATCACGTTTGTCCAGGTGAAGTTATATACCACAGATCATATTTCTGTGTATTAAATAAAATATAGAAAAAATAAGTAGCATGGAAGCACACTAAAATGGTGTAGTACCTGGCTAGCATCAGAATTCCATTTCATAGTTGGGCTCACGTTTACTCTTGCACAACTGACTGCAAATGAACTGGATTGTCTGTTGCTCACAGAACTCGCAACCAATGGACTACCTCTCACAACTTCTCGTTCTAAACGTTGATCTGTTAAGTTAGGGGTTACACTCATTACCCTCGAAGAATACACCAATGTCCACGCTGGTCCCCATCCAACCCGAAATGATCGTCCCATAGTAAGACCTGCATCTGCAGCAAAATGATGCTTGCCAGAGGTGATGGACTGAGAAAGGGGAACAAGAGCCGGTTGGGTTCTAATGCCGGCCGCTTTCAATGTCATCTCTGATGGACTGCCTACCGTGTTTGGCAGCAGTATCGCCTGGGGAAGGCTATACCGTTGTGCTTTGTTGCGATAATTTTCGTATTCTGAACCAGAAAAAATCAAATAGTTATGGGGAATCAAGCCGTTAAACTTGGTTCATCAAGCAGCTGAATAGATACATACAGCCCGCGCTTCTCAACTTAAGAATGAGCAAGGAGTGAGAAATTTGCGAAAATTTTAATCATAAATAAATCTTGAGCAAGCTAGCCACAGACTTCATTAGCGTTCAGCTTCTCAAGATTAAAGCGTTATATTTTTTAAAAAAATTTTATCGTTTCATTAAAAATGAGATAGAGCGAACAAATTATGTGGAAGTACATAAAAGCGAAACAGATGCAAATATGGAAGTAATTAAATGAGAAAATACAAAAGGTAATTTAAGAAAATGCATTAAAAAAACAACAGAACCTGTCTTTCTTTCTTTTGATGATCTTGTACCAACTTGTGATAGCGACTCTGGATAGAAAGTCATTGATTTGGTTTTCATCGGAGAGTAAATAGGACGTTCGTGTATAGACTTGCCATCAAACTCATCAATCACGGCAGAACTCAGCACAGATTTACTTCCGAGTCTGAATTCGCTTGCTCTCATATCATTGTTGTCTATATATTGCTGAGGTTCCTCTCCAAAAAACGACGCCTTCATCACTTGCATGCGATGAGATTTCACTCCCATAGCTGTTGCCAAGTGATGAGACGCTGGCGATGCACAGTTCTCTTCATCAAGCGGTTCTTGGAACTCTGAAAAGTTAAATCCAAAATTCCAAGGTGATATAAAATATTTCGAGTTTGAGAAATGAGAACTGGACTAGATATCAAGTCTCAGTCCTCTTTTTTAGGTAGAAGTCAAGCCCAATGATTGAGCTTACTATACGAGGACATCTCGTCATCTCGTCAGTTTACAGTTCGAGAATTCGATTTCTAATTATTCCTGTAAGTGTTCGCTATCAGTTACACGAAGTATCAACATGTGACCGAAGTAATTAAGGCTGCTCGTTTTTCTCATGAGAAGTTCATGCGAACACGTGAATCCCAAATGAAAACTGTGAATCATTTGAAAGGCTGAATTTCTTTACAGGTAGCAGTTACAATCCTTAAACAAAACACTAAATTAAAAAAATCAAGAACTTGATAAATGTTTTATTCGCAGAGCACTTGATAATTTTTATTATTTGCAGTGTACAATTAAAAGGCCTTGTAATCACTAACCCTACGCTAACACCAAGTACATTAAAATAAAGTATAATATTACAATCAAGAAAAGAAAGTTGCAGTAAATAAGCTACTACATTTCATGTTTAGAATTGTCAAAACCAACGTCATATTAAAATTACAAAGGAATCCTTAATAACTTTAGTAAAACATTATACCGTAAACCTCCAACCATAAGCCCCCCGAGTATAAGCCCACCACAAGTACTAACACTCGTCTTGTTCCATATATAAGCTCCTTCCCGAGTATAAGCTCACTAGCCCACTATATAGTTTTAATATAGCATAACCTTAGCACGCAATTAATACATGTTCATTTTTCTTGTTTATGACTGGCCTGTTTATTACTGGCACAAAAGATCGTCTAAGTATAAACCCCCTTGTCGATAAGCCCCTCCCTTGTATAAGCCCATCAAAAATCGCTTACGAAAGTATATAAGCCCAGGGCTTATATAGTCGGAGGTTTACGGTATATACATAACCCAACCCTCGAAATTCAACTATTTTTACTTCGGCAAATAATTGCCGAAGTCTTTCGACAATTTTCGGGTTTGCCTCGGCAATTTTTTTGCCTCGGCGCACAGTGAAATAACTTTAAATTCCTTCGGCAGTTACTTCGGCACCCTTCGGCATTCATGTCGGCAGTTTTAATTAAAGTAAAGTCTTACGAAAATCATTATAATGTATATTATAACAGATGCCAGCGTTGGACATAATTGTTGACAATATATGTATATAACAAATGCCTAATGCCTTTTATCATCTATGGACTTAACTTAATAACTGTCAACAAAACTCTGTAGTTTGTAAATTTAGGGTATATAAAAATGTAAATAACAGGTGGAATTACCTCGGCATTTTTTTGCCAAGGTAAACAATGAAAAACGTAACTTGCCTCGGCATTTACCTCGGCAATTGCTGAGTGCCGAGGCGAATTTCGAGGGCTGTAACCAAGATATCAAATGCTCAATTCTCATACACTTTCGCACTACATACAGAAACCATAGGATTGCACAATCCAGACTTCACACTTCACGTGAGAAAGCGATTCCATAACAGTCCAAGACACTAGTCAACAAGACCATACCTGGAAAAGTTTCCTGACTAATATCTGTCATTTGACTGTCATCTTGTTCCTCCAGAGATGAAGCGCTATCATTGTACATCTTTTCTTTCACCGACTTCTTTTTGTTTTCCACATCTTCTACCAAACGCCTTTTCATAGCAATGTCGGCTTCCTCTTTTTCCAATCGCACTTTTTCAAGCAGCTTGTCTTGATCCCGCTAAAAGATACAAAGTTATCAGTATAGGTGGGTTTCAGTAAGTATTATGTAATGATAGTTTTGTGTGCAATCATAAAGCCAAATGCACACGTCATCAAGTTGATCGTCCAGAAAACAGTTGAGATCTCATAACTTTGAAAGATGACACGAATTAGCATGTACCTCATGAAATGAACGCCGAGGTACCGTCACACCTCCATCCTCCATTCCAATTTGAATCTCTTTTAAACCGTAACGCGTGAAATGATCAACCTGTCGGTTAAAAATAAACACTCGAACGTTTTCACCTGCATAACTTCTTACCAACAATATCAGTCATCTCTAACATCTCTAATAATTTTTTGCAACACAAAATCGTGAGTTTTCAGATTATAGACAGGCGACCTTACACAGGTAAATCGTATAAGATCAACATTTGTGTCTATTTCATCATTTTAACTAGAGACCTCAAGGAGAGTGCAAAGTTTCTGTGACCTTAAAGCATTTTACCC
>JAODVQ020539454.1:0-22661 GCA_025400075.2 Phenganax stokvisi
AAAGAAGTTGGCATAAAAGTTTGCCATTCAAGTTCAAACAAATTGTTCCGCTCTCCTTCCACTCACAAGGATAGTATAGATAAACTTCAGAAACCTGGTGTGTATCGCATTCCATGCAAATGTGGTCTGGTTTACATTGGAAAGACCAGTAGAAATCTCTCAACCCGTCGTAAAGAACACAAGACGAATTGCGAGAAAGCTAAACTTGATAAGTCTGCTGTAGCACATCACTACTAGCACTAAAACAATTAAAAAGCGCGAGCAAACAGATCACGACAACTGTGATCTAAAAGTGATGTAAAAAATCTTTTCAAGTCAGTTGCCCTGATGAAGGTCCGGGCTAATGGACCGAAAGCTTTGCAATAATAAAAATACATGGTGTATACGTCAAACGAATACTGATATGATCTATGTAGTCATAAGGATATATTCCTTTTCTAGTTAAATATTTCCATCCCTTGGGGCTCATTTCTCTTAAAAAGATATGATTTTCATCTCATAAATTTTAGTTAGGGCATCTAAACTACTACTTAAATGTCTAAAACTATCTATAAATCTTAACTCTTTTTTAATTTCAATTAGTTCACAATTTCCTCCAGGTTTCATCTTGATCTTTTCATCTACAATAACTTTTTAGAAAAACTTATAAAATTTTCCGTATTTTATGCGTTACATTTTAAGTTTGATTTATCATATACCAACGTATGGATAAAAAAGTGTGAATCATATTTTGACATATTTTGAGCAAAGATTGGATAAAAGTTAGAAATTTTTCTTGTGTTAATGTTACAACTTTCATGAGCAGCTCCTCTATAGTCTCCAGTAAAGTGACAATGATCTCTTACTTTTCTTTCTTGGAGAAAGTCTTTACCACAAGAATAACAAATCTGTTCTAAATCAAATTGAGACTCATCTTGAATAGTTCTAACAAAAGGTATATCCTGCTTCTCGATAGTATGGTAAATCTCTTTAGCAATATCTTCTATATCTTCTACAAATTGTAAGGCGAGATTTTCTGTGTCTAAGGCAGTTCTTATAATTTTAAAATTCTTGATTTTGTGAATGTCTTTAATCTTTTCGGAAAATGTAACAAAAATTCCATAAGCACTTAGTACATGTTCTTGATATCTCGTAGTATATTTTCCTTTTTTCTCATTTATTTTTTTAGTAAAGCACCCAAAATCATATACGATACAGAAGGGAATTTTATTCATCTTCATCCAACTTTTAAACCTTATAATATCATCTTTTTTAGGCATCTTAATTTGACAAGGTTCATATTTTCCACAAATTTTTTTTATGATCCAGAAACTTTTTCTTACTAAATGGGTTAATACAATTATCGCAGATTTCTATGGCGTCGTGATGTTTAGAAATGGAGGAACTACATAATCTACTCATGTTTTTAATTATGGAAAAATGATTATTATTTGATCTTAATAATCTCACGTTGATATTTGGATTCTTAGATTTTCTTATTAATTTAAATCCAGACTCCTCTCCGTGTAGAAAAACATTTATACCAATAGAAGGATTATTTTCCTCAAATTTATCAATGTGTTTAATCTCCATAGGAAATTCCACCCCATACCAATTTAATTCTTTTGATTTTTCTTTTAAAAAAGATGTGATTTTTCCGGGTTCTTTTAACTTATTGTTTCCATAAAGAGCTATACATACCGCCCGCCTAAAACAATAATCATCATCATTTTTAGGATTAACCACAGCTTTCTTTAAAGCTATCTATCTCAGTAGAGGAGCATATCCATGAGATTTTAATGGATTCCATTTTATATCGTGTATCTCTAAGGATAGAATATCCCATAATCTCCATCCAGACCCTTCTTTTTTGATATTTTGCTAAACGAGAAAGAATAACGTGAATCATATCTTGATAAACTGGATCTAAGGTAGTAATAAGTGATATTTCAAGTTAAATCTAGCATTTTTAGTCTCAGATGAAATTGGATTATTAAAACTAGGTCTCGCCTTAATACATATTAATTTAACTTGTATTTTTTTATTGTATAAGTCTTTAAACAAATATAATACAGTTTTTCTACATTGTTCTAAATAGACTAAGGCATTTCCCAGACATTAAGACTATTCTTTAACACGATATTCTTCTTTTCATAGATTAGTAATTCTACAGGTTCTTTTTTTCCCCTGGGTTGAGCTGGATAAAAATATCTATTAATATCATTATGTTTAACAAGTTGTCTCATACCATAAACATCACGTCTTCTCTTGGTTTTTAAGAAGTTCATTCTCTGAAAAAGATATTGTCTTTGTAATTGAAAACTTTTATGAGTATAATTAGAACTACGCCAAGATAGATTTTGATTATATTTAATTTTCTTCATCTTATGATTTAAAACAAATAAATATTTTTTAAATCCTTTATTAAGTTCTTTGAGATAATTATAAATCTGCTTCTTTCTTTTAAATGGACGATCCCCATTTTCTTTTCTTTTTAAGAGCTGATTTGCGACCTGAATGGTGCAATCTTTTTTTATTTTAGTGGATTGTCCTTTTCTGACACCCATTTATTTAATAACTTTAAAAAAAAATACATGGTTTTAAAAATCAATTTTTTAAGGAAAGCAACAAAAATGTGTAACTTTTAGAGATTACACATTTTATATGAGTAAACTTAATAATTTTCCAGCACCAGTACCAAGAATAATAATCATTCCATTTTTACAAGTTTAATATAACTTTGCATTTCTTCTCCAGGATGATAGTAATGTTGTTAACAAGGTTCTCGATCTATTTTTTGTTGAGACTCCACATGATGCAGTAAAACTAAAGCTTTATTAGCTTGTTCTAGATCTTTTTTAGCTTCGGATAATTCTAAATGATATTTTACTAATTTATCTTTTCTTTCTGTCTTTCTAAGGCGAGTTTCTCCATAGCTAAGTTATGACGTTTTATTTCTTTTTCGTAACCATTATGATTCAACCGTCTCAGCCATGTGTCTCAGTAGCTCAGTGGTCAGAGCACCGATGCATCAATTCGGAGATTCCGATTCGATTCCCGGCTGGGATGGCTGGAATTTTCATGTATGTGTATAATTCTTATTTTAAATTAAGAATCCTACTCCAGCAAAAGCGTTAAAAAGTCCTCCTGCTATTATAGAAGTCATTTATTATAAGTACAAAGAAGACTCATTTTAAGATTTCTTTTCGGAGTCTAATTTTTGTGGGTAGCCGCTGCGCATGGGCAGCTAACCACTATGTTATACCCTGGAAAATTTCCAATGTAGTTCATTTGTTCATTCATTCATTGGCATTGCCACTGATCTATATATTAGTATTGGGCAGTGCAACTGCGTTCGATAAATCTGTATTACCACAATATGATTTTTTCAGATTTCTTCTTTTCGTGTACAACCAATTGGGGCAATTTTTATATCAAATCGGTAAACGGCTCGGGATAGGTTCAATCATGAAACCAAAGTTCGTTTGGCCTTGCAACATGGAAAATTGACAAAATCATATTTTTGGAGGAGCGAGCTAGTTGAGCAGGCCCGAAAAACAAGGCTTTACTTGAACAAACAAACGATTTACTTTGCTTACTATAAAATCGACTCAGAATACGAAAATATAACTAGAATTGACTACATTTATGAAGTGAGTCCCTGGCACTTTGTAATTCAAGTCAGCAAGCCAGGCTTGCGACCTCGCAACTTAATACCGCAAGCCAGGCTTACTGTAATATAAAGACTATTCTGTTTATATACTTCTCAAAAACTCACAACAAAGCTTGCTATATATGACAAACTGCTTTGTTGCTCCTGGCAAACATATTTACGAAACGCCTTCAGTGTTCCTCTCAATTTATGCATGTCACTGAAAAGTCGACTGCAAAGAAATTTGCTGCACTTCACAATAAATAAAAACTAATTGAAGCATTTTTATCAGTCTCGGTAACAAGAATTTGTCTGTTGCTTTTTCAAGGATGTTCACATCTATATGGAGCGAGTATAATATATATTTACAAAACAATTTCAGTGTTGCATTTGGCATGCTTTTTTTAGAAAGAACGTAAATGTTTTCGGCCGTACCCATCAAGCAATATTTCTTGTCTGTCGACACTTCGCGGACATGCATAATATCTATTGTCCGGTGTCTGGCATTGATTGCCTTGAATGCTTTGATGTTCTATTAGTTCAAGTACTTTTATTACCAGTGTATTGTTATAAAATTGGAACTCGAACATGAAATGAACGAAATTTTATATATAATCATCTTGTTGGATTACTAACTGTATATTTTGAGTTGCTTTCAAGCGAACATATCTTTGGTACACTTTGTGAAAAGACAAACATGTTGACTGGGACTCTCAATCCCCACTCATGCAAGCATGTAAATCTGATTTTACAAGTTATTTATGAAGTCGAAAAAGAGGGAATTTCGCTCAAAAGTCTCCTCACGTGGTTCCTTGTTTCTAATTGAAGAACTCACTCAATCAGCGATGTGTAAAAGCCAAAAAACGCAAAAACTATTCTGCGCTATGATTCTGCAATACAAACCCAAACGGAAGTATGGCATCAGCTTGCTATGTTGCACATTTACTTCCGGCTCACTTTTTGGAAGCATGCACTATCCACTTGGAGGAGTATTTGGCGCATACATTCTGGCGTGCTTCTGCGCATAAACAAACTTAAACGCGTTGGGCCAACAAAACAAGTGTAAACACAATCTACAGTGTAATAGATGGCATTCTCAAACATGGGCGTGCATGGTGGGAGATGTGATGATTATGGACGAAAAAGAAAGCACAAGATGATCAAACTTGAAGGCAATCTTGGGCAGTCAGGGCAAAAAAACTTATTTGTTATGCACAGAAGCATACTGGAAGTATGTGCAAAATGTGACAATGTTCCTTTAACTCTTTGAACAGATCAGTGGTTAAGAATGAGATAATAATTAGTTTAAGCAAGTCTTTAAAATTTTTAATAGAAAGTAATGTTTCCCCCGTAAGTTTATTAATTCCAATAGAAAGACCTGCAGCTACTGCAGATCCTATGATGGATTCTGCTAAATGATTTACTATACGTTTTCTTACAGCTTCGTTATTCATTTATTTATATTTTTATATTATATTTTAGTCAAAATTGTCCAAGTGATGTTCCTTTTCTTGTATTTCTTCTTTTTTATCATAAACAGGAGGATATATTTTTGTTGTAGTAGAATTCTTACCAAGTATTTTATACAAAAAGAATATTACAACCAAGACTCCCATGTAGAGAAATGTTTTTTTTGTGGAGAAAAACTTGTTTCATCCATTTCTTCTTGATCTTGAAGAAACTTTTTTCTAGCAGCCTTTCTCTTCTCAGAAATCTCTCTTAATTTTTTAAAAATATTTTCTTGTTTTTTTGTCACCATTTTATTTTTAGAAATTTTCTTGGACCTTTTTGGAACTTTTTCGGAGTTCGCTTCACTCACTTCCTCTGGAATATTTTTTGGAACTTCTTCTAAAACTTGTTCTGAAACTTCTTCACGAACTTGTTCTGGAACTTTTTCTAGGTTCATCTTTTATTATAGAACCATTTCTATTAATAGATTACTTTCATTACCAAGAGTCTCACTAGAAGATTTTTTAATTTTTGGTATACTCAATACCATATCATCCACATTTCCTAAAACAGAATGAAGTGTTATTTCTTTTTTTATCACGTTCACTTGTAATCCATCTACATCAATTTTTACCAAGGTGGAGAAATCTATTTCAAAAAGTTTTTGCTCGATAGGATTCATATCACTTGCTAAATAGATATCTAAATAATAATTTATCTTTAAAGTACTAATATCATGATCATTATCAAACATGTGCACGTGAAAGATTATTTTTGAATTAACATCGTAGTGTGGCATGTATAAAAATGTTTGTGAAGGAGGATGTCCAGTTCTTTGTGTTACAGTATTTAAGGGACTACTACCACCCTTATCTAATCCAGAATAGTGAAAAACGTGATGAGAAGAATTTGTTTTCAAGTCATTAATGGAATCTTTGTCCAAAATACTAAGTTTTCTGTTAGTATTCGTTAAACTATCTAGATTATTTATTTTTCTCGAATTATCTTGAATAAGCTGCTGATTATTAAGACTCATAATGAGAATAGTCGTAATATTCGTTTTATTTTTATTCATTGTTGTGGAATTATTTGCTGAGGGGGTCTCTAATTTTTCTACGTCTTCTGGAAGGTCTTTTATCTGACCTTGATTCATATTTTTTTTCTCATATCCAAAATGTAATGCCATTTTATTAAATACTTTATGTTTTCCTTATGTTTTTTACATCACTTCTCGTCTTATTCTCGAAAAGAGTTTCCATACCTATCCTTATTCTTTGACCATTTCTTCCTACATTACCAAAACATTTACATGAAGTAGATGTAGTTATTTCTTTAATAATTTCTCCAGGTTTTTCTGGGTTTTCTATCCATTTTTCTGTAGTTTGTTTTTGAATACAAGGACTATGTCCACAATTCCCCATTTATTTTTATATACTTGATTAATGGAAAAAACAATTTTAAATTTTATTTTTTGTTCTTATTATTAGAAAATCACCTATGGTTTCCTAGGAATAAATTACCAATTAATAAAATTTTCTGATTTAAATTTAGAGTTTTTTCAATCCTATACTCGGTAACTCCTAAAAATATTGCCGTTGTTTTTTTTTTGTGGGAGTATATTCTCGTAATCAGTATTTAAGTGTTCAAATTTTATGAAAATATTGTCACGTTATATATTTCTCCAATTAAGATTTAGGTTCTCCACCACAATCTGTAGAATTATCAAAACATTTTACTCTTTTTTTACGAAACTATAAGTGATTTCTTAACAACTCCTCCTTGGTTTATTTTTGTAAAAAGAATAATCCAAAAATAATTCCCAATAATCCAAACCATAGATTAGAGCTCATGGTTTCTTGATCATTTTTAACAATACTCAGACTCGTTTTTTCTTTTAATGTATTCATACTTGTTTTTTCTTTTAATGTATCCAGACTCGTTTCTGGTTTCGTTGGCTTGCTTCTTTTCTTAGGAATAACTTTATAATTTGATTTTGTCGGCGATACGCAATTTAAATTTTTATTTAACCCAAATTTCATATTACTTTTTGCTAGCGAAAGTTCATTATTAAAACCTGGAATAGGATCTTTAACAATAATCATATCAGAAGGAAATAAAATAATTCCAGGTCCTATCACCATATCTAGAACTACATTTGTAGTTTTTATGGCGGTTCTCATATTAAAAATTATTATTGTAGTATCATCTTGAATAATAGTATCTTGTACTAGTTTTCCAAAACATCTTGATTTTGAGAAAATTTTGCTCCTTGATTCACAATAGACCACCTTGTTTTTGCTTGTGCTCCTAAAATACTATAGACAAAAGATTCTGTAGATTGTTGGAACAACTTCTGTCCTAATTTAGTTAATCCATCTGAACTTTTTTTTATAAAAAGTTTAGAATCTTCTGAGGATATATTGACTATTCTAAAACCATTTTTATAGATTTTTTTTAGATTTATAAAATTGTAAGGAGAGTTTTCTTTATATCTTTCGGGGTGTCTAAACATTTTCCATTTTAAAGATTCAAAATTAGTAATATATTTTGTTAGCTCTGGATTATCTTTAAAAAATTTTTATTAAAACTTTGTTTTATTGGGATATTTTTTTGAATAAGTTTTAAAGTATCTTTAGAAATGTAAGGTGTTAATTTTTCTGGATAACGTAAAAATCTCAACATGTGATAGTAAAAGTAATATCTTACGATACTAGAAATAACCTCCGGCTGATTTGCTCCATTTATATGTTCTAATGATACTCCTCCTAAATAACTTAAAACATAAGCAGGTAATAGACTCGTAAAAAAAGGATCATTTATATAATCAAATTTTGCCCTGCGGATATCTTTATTATCATTTGTATTCTTGTAGCTTGTTTGAAAACTTGGAAAAATATTCTCAAAATAATGATTAAAACTCACAAATATTTTAAAATGAATAAGATCTATAGATGAGTGAAGCGAATTTTTTTCTAATTTTAGATCAGAAACAGTTCCAAAATAATTCCAAATCTTGGGTGTCCATTCTCTATCTATTTTGTCTTAAATCTCTTTAGTAGAGACTCCTAATGCTTTCTGCCAGTGAAAGTTATGTTTAAAAGCATAAGTTCCTAAAGCATATCTATAACCATGATGTGTATAATAAAAAGTCATAGGAACAAGAATAAGTTGTTTTTTTTAACCCACTCCGTTTGTTTATTCTTTTAATTGATAATCAAAGTTAAAAAAAGATAAATCGGCTTTGGGGAATTTTTTTAAAAAGTCTGCTTTTGTTTTTTCTTTTGAAAAAGAATTTATTAATGTCTCAACAGTGATTTTCCCATATTTTTTATCATATCTCCAGTGATAGTATTGCTCCATTTATTTAAAGCGAAAAAAATCTATTGGATATAGAACTCTAATAATACACTGGCAATATCACTTGTTTCGGTCACATTAGAACTTATTTTAAGATTTAAAAAATTCCACAAACCATTTTTTAAAAATGTTTGACCCTAGATCAAAATGTTTCTCTAAACCTCCATTTTAATCTATTTCACTACTTATAGGAAGAGAACAAATAAATTCGCTGGGTTCACCTTGAAAATAATTTTTATTTTTATCTACGAGATGACAAGAGATATTAAGAAATCTTAGATCACTGAGAATATATACTTCATTGGGAGACACTTTCTCCATAGTAGAAGGAAACTCCATATTTTTTTTTAAATCCTAATAATGGTCCAATATCCTTTAAGTTAATTGTTGTGGATCTATTATTTGTAATTTTACATTGACTCATAGGTGTAATTTTTTCTAGTTTTATATCTTCTTTATTAAGTATTTCTACAAACTGAGAAAAAACATAGAATCCTGGCTTAAAATCTAAAGTAGTGTTTCCACCCAAGTCGATAGTCTTTCTTTCTTTAATATTAAAATATTTCCAAAATATTGTGACATTTTTTAAAAATAAAAACGAATCCGTAGTGGTTTTTATACAATTCCTTAAAATAATGATATTTTTAGGTTTTTCTAAAAACATCGTAAATCTTCTCATTTATTTAGAGAAATTCTTTGATTTTCGCTTTAGCAATAAAAGAAAGAAATGAACGAAGTGAAAGAAATGCGTTTAAGAGACTTTATTATGATATAAAAAAAGGTTATCGTGGAGCAGATACGTTATATAGAAAAATACGAGAACAGCACGAAAAGAATCCAGAATCTGTTCCTTTTATTTCTAGAGACTATATCAGAAACTGGCTGAAGATGCAGGAGTTTTATACTAAGTTTAAGAAAGCAGATAAAAAATTTAATTTTAGAAAAACCTTAGTTTATGCTTTACGACAACAAATACAAATAGACTTAATGGATATGGGAAGTAAATCTAATAATCCAAATAATAAAGAACTCATTAGACTTAATAGAGGTTTTAAAGGGAAACTTTCTGGAATAGAAATATTATCTAGATATGGTTTTGCTTTACCTTTAAAATCAGGTACTGATAAATCTACTATTTCTGCAATAGGAATAATATTAGAAGAACATAAGGAACGTTTTGGAAAATATCCTGATGTAGTACAATTTGACGATGCCGCGGCTCTTCACTCTAAGACGATGACTAATTTTTTAAATAGCTTAAATATAAGATGGTTTTCTACAGAGGGAAAAAGATCTGATCCTATTCCAGCACATTCTTTACCAGATGAATGGAGTCCTAATTATAAAAGAAGAAGAAAAGATTATGAAAGACGCGGAAAAAAAGCTGCAGTTGTAGAAAGATTTAATCGTAGTTTAAAGTCTATTATGACAAAATACCTTTATAAACATAACTCTAGAGTCTGGGTGGATGTGTTGGAGCCGATAGTAGAGAATTATAATAATTCTTATCATAGATCTATTATGATGAAACCTTCAGAAGTGAATGAGATGAATGCCGAGCACGTCTGGTTAAATTTATATGGTCGAGTAGACGCAAGTTTTCCTAGTCCAAAGCTAAAAGTAGGAGATAAAGTTAGAGTTTTATATTATGGAGAACAAATGAAAAGAGCTTTTAAAAAAGGACAAACTTTCGGCAATGAGATTTATGAGATTTCTGGGGTTTCTTATGGTATTCCCCTCATGTATGAATTAAAAGATATTTTTGGAAGAGATATTTTTGGAAATTTAAAAAAAAAGAACTAAGTATAGTTGAAGCAAAAATCAAAGATTTTCCTTATATAAATGGAGAATAAAGAACAAACAGGATATGAAATGTACGATGAGAAACCTACTTTCGACTATGAGGATCCTACAAAATTTTTAGATGAAGAAAATATTTGGGATCACGATTATGAAGAAAACAATGATGAGATACCTGGACCAGATATAATAAATCCTACTTTTGAGACAGAGTATGACTGGCAATTTACTAGAGTACAATCCCCGGTAAATTTAAGAATAATTCCTAAAGATCTCTTAGGACCTAATAAAGAAGAGAAAGAACTTTTGTATAAAAAAGTTTTTTTTTAAAAACTTAATGGGTCTAGACGTGGATGAAAATGATGGAGGATACAGTGAAAAACTTTTAGATAAACTTAGACTTTTAACAGATGATAATGGAAGTTTAATAGGAGCAAGTTTTAGAAATCAACCTATTATAGAAAAAACTAAACAAGGAGATTTCGACTATGATAGAGATCCTGATCTAAAAAAATTTGTAGAAGAGTTTAATGAATTATCTGAACATGCTAGACGAGAATATCAAGATACGGCTAATTGAGAAATAAAAAAATGATAAATTTAGAACCTTTAAGATATGTTACTTTTGAAAATATGATAGAAGAAGCTGCAGAAGAATATTTACTTATAAAAGATATTAGGGAGAAGTTTTCTCAAGAAATAGGTCGAGAGAATAAAAAAATTATAGAAGATCTATTTCTAGATTTTGATTATGAAAGAGTTTTTTCGTCTGAAGAAATATTAGAGATAAATCAGATTTTAGACCTGGAAGGAGATACGAATGAAGAAATATTAGATCAACTTGGAGCAGATACGAGTTATTGGAGAAGAAAACTTTTAAATGAAGTAGAAGAGAATTTATCAATACTGTTTTAAAAACTATAGAATTACCTAAAGAAAAATTAAGAATGCAGTCTAATGCAAATCTAAAACTCATACAGGTCAAGAACGCTTTAGAAAAATATATCAATGGAGATGAACTCACCAGTCTACAAAAATTAAAAAGATGGTTGGTAACTCATAAGTTTAAGCTAGGGGTAGGTCTAAGTGGTCTAGCTATAGCTTTAGTAAGTTTAATTATTACTATTACCAGAAATACGAGAAGTGTCGTGAAAGATGTACAAAAAACTTTACAACATATGAGAAAAATTCTAGCACAAACTAAAGATGCTACGGGGAGTATAGCCGTGTTATTAGAGCCCATAAGAAAAAGTTTAAGTGTGATGGAATCTGGAGTTTATTTTTTGTCTAAGCATGTATTAGTCATTTTTAGATTAATTTTATTGGTTATATTTTTTAAAAGAAAACAACTGCAAGGAAAAATAAAAATGATAATAAATAAATGAGTAAGAACGTAATACACAAGTTAAAATTGTTAAGACTTTTTATCTTACTGATGGGACTTATTTTAATTCAATATAATCCCAAAAATAAATGAGTTTAGAATCGATGAGTTATGAAGAAAGAAAAAAATATGAAAACGAACTTTTTATAGATACTCTTTGGAGATGGTTTAAAGGTGGTTTCAACTATTTAAATCAACCTTATTTTGAATGGGAAAAGCCTAAAAAAATTTAAAATCTATTCTAGAACATAATAATAAAAAAATGGAATGGTTTTCTTTTAGTGATGATGAGTTCACACTCTACTTGTAACAGAGAATTATTTGGTGTATATTTTTTATTATATTGTAAAAATTTATGGTGTTTTCATACAACCTTTTTTTAGACTTTTACCATAATTTCGACAAGTCTGATAGAGATCCTCATCACGAAGATATTACGGCGTTTAATTATTTTTCTTTTAAAGATATTCTCGAAAAAATACTTTTAAAAATTAGGGAAATCTTTGATTTCCTTTTCATTCATTTCGTAGATTTTTCAGATCGAGATCCAAGTCAAGAAGATATTTTTTTCTTTAATATGAAAGGTTTTCATTTTTTTAATGAATAAAAAACTTTTTATACTCGTTAAGTTACTTGTTTTCATTTTTTATAACGTCCTTACAATTATTTTTGAACGTCGTGATAAATTTTTTTAATACATTTTTTGACTACTTTAAACAAATCTGGGATTATTTTTTTCATCATATTTCACACATAATAAATCAATTGTGGACTCTCTTAAACCTATTTTTTATATTTAAAAATAAATCAAGTGAGAAACAGAGTATACCTTTTGAAGAAACAAATGATTCTTTCTTCATGATTTTCATGGTAATACTATTATTCTTTTTTATAATTTTTTTTTTTTAAATTCTTAGTCCTATTTTATTTTCTTATTCATACGAGAAACTTTGTCATCTTCTTCTATTATGATCTTATATGTAATATTATCAATAATTATATCTTCTTTTTTCTGCATGGCTTTCTCAACACTCCATCGACTAACACCAAGAGATTTAAAATACCTCTTAACCTCAGACTTGGAATTACATATTTTCTCACAACCCGAATCCTCCCAACCCGAATTATCTAAGATCATCACCGTAACTGGTACCATACTATTTTTATTCTTCTTTTTCTTACTTACACCTTCATAATCACTACTGCTCAAACTTGTTTCTTTACTATTCAAAAATTTATTTAAAAAATCCTCTCTTATGATTTTCTTTTTATTTTGATTCATACTTTAATATTAACTTGTTTCTTTAAATTCTTTTACTAAAATTATTTTTTTAAAAATTCTTAAATAAATGCCAATCACAAGTTCAGCCATTGTTGTAGTTGCGAAAACAGCGCCCGGTTGGCGTCCTTATGTTTATGGTGCAATCTATGGATTAGCTGGTGCTATTTTTGGAAATGCTCTTTATTTTGCTACAAAAACTACAGAAGTTGTAAATGTTGGAGATGACGTCGTAAGAAAAGTTTACCGTGTTTTTAAACCTTTTGTTCCTTCTATTCTTGATATTATTGCAAGTACTTTTTATAATAAGGCCTTAGAAGTTGAAAGAGCAAGACAACGTGCTATTACACTATCCATTAAATGTACCTTTTACACACTTCCTAATTTTTTATATGATTTAATTTATAGATTTTGGTATCTTTTTTGGTTCATTATAAGTCATCCTTTTTAACATTCCTACTTGTTATTCTTACTATTAAAATTTTTCTTTTAATGATGGATACAATTCTTAGCATAATTTTTTTAAAAAATATTAAAAACTTTCACCAACTTACACTCGTTCTAGAAAAAATAATATTAAGTGTATTATGTTTTTCTATAAATAAATGCGTACCAAGAAAGAATTTGAACCAGAATTTTGTAAACTTAAAATGTCTACTATTAAGGGACAAAGAACTAAGCATGTTGTAACCTTTAATCCTAATAAAGCTAATCCTGGTGAAGAGCTCAACGTGGATATTCCTAAACTTCGTTCTAACGATTGTCTAGTTCCTGGAAGTGTTTGTTTAAAATTTGACTTTAAAAATGCTAATGCAAAGTCTTGGTTCTTAAATAATCTAGGAAAATTAATAGAAAAATTAGTGTTTACTATTGGAGGAGAAACTTTTACGATAATAATAAACATCATGAATTAGAGGTGTATAAAGATTTGTGGCTTCCTAAAACCGTGAGAAAAGATATGATAGAATTTGGAATATCAGAAGAAAATCTTAGAAAGCTTATCAGTAAATCCGATGATGGAGCTACTTCTGGAAATGCACAAAAATTAGCAGATAAACTTATGTTTGGTACATTTAAAACAAAACAAAAATATAAAAATTGAAAAAATTTTAACAGATCATGGTGTTATTGCTCCTTATTTTATGGGACAAAATTTTCAATTTAGAATAAGTTTACCTCCTGCACAAAAAATTATGTTAGCTCAAAGTAGTCGAAAAGTGGAGGGATATAGTTTGGAAAATATAAAACTCAAATATGAGACTATAGATAATCAAGATCTTGCCAAAAGAGCTATTTCAGAATATGAAGCTGGAAAATCATTATCTTATGAACATGTTACGTGTTTAAAAGTAGAAGAATGGGATAAAGACAAAACTATTCACAATGAAACCATAAATCTCCCCAGAAAAAGTTTAGCTGCTGTCGTGATGTTATTTAAGAAAAAGACTCCAAGTGACTCTGAAGAGTTTGTTTATCCTAATATAGACTTGGTAAAGGTTACTATTGAAGGTGTACCTAATCGTGTTTATAGTCAGGGTATTAAAAGAGAAAATCTTTATAGAGAAGCTCACTGATTTTTTGAGCAAATTGAATCTTGCAAGGGAGAATGTGAAGTAAATATTGAAAACTTTTTTAAAGATAAATTTGCACTAGTTGTAGATCTTAGAACGATACGAGATAAACATTTGGTGAGTATGGGAAAAAAATTAGTAGATACTCAAAATGGTATTTTATTAAAGATTACTAACAAAGCTACAAGTGCTAATGTTATTTGTAGTATTTTTGTGATTAGTGATGGATTACTAAATTTTAAAAATAAAAAAAGACTCGGTACATTATTAAGAAAAACAAAGTGAAAAAAGTGAACCAAAAAATTAAAGATGTCCTTTATGATTTTTTCTTTTAAAATAAATGACAATTCGTCCCAATGAAGATTTTGATGAAGATAACTTTTATGATGAATTAAGACAAGAATTGATAGATCTTTCAGAAAAAAGAGAAATTAGGGATTCTATTGGTAAGATTAAAAAAGCAAGTAGAGGTTTAAAAAAAAATTAAATCTAAGTATGAATTTAAAAAATTTGAAGCCACCGATAAGACAATGGTGAAGCTTATGTTGGAGAAATTAAGTGAGTTACTTCTAGCTCTAGATATGATAGAATCTTCAGAAAAACTACATCAAGAACTTTTAAACAACAATCTCTTACTAGAAGATTTAACTTATCTAGTAGGCTTAGTTACACCTTGGCTTCTCCTCATGGGGATAGGATCTGGTGTGGTTATTGTGGGAAAACGTATTGCCTTAAAAAAAATTCTAAACGAGTTTTATAAATTTTTTAATAAAGAATGTCCAGAATCACTTCAAGACAAGATGAAGGAAACCAACCCATCCTAAAAGAATTAACTTTAAAGTCTAAACATATTAAGACGAAAAATAAAAATATTTCCGACGATTGTTTTAACATGATTATCGTGGGGATGACGTGTTGTGGAAAACAAAATTTTTGTTAGACATGTTAGAAGAAAATTATCATGGTGTTTTTGGAAATATTTTTTTTAATATGTCCTACCTACGCTTGGAATAAAACTTATACTCGGTGGAGATATGAAGAAGATGAAAACTTTTTTGTTCTACAATGTGATCAAGCTGAGTAGAACATTATTTAAAAATGGTCATAGAAACTTCTAAAGGTACGAGAAGTTTAATTATTTCAGATGATTGTGCTAATAATGAATTTATCAAAAAAAGAACGTTCAAGTTGGTGAATTTAGCTTTCTCTGTAAGACATTACGGACTAAGTTGTATCATTATTACTCAACAATTCAATTCTATAGCAAAACCTTTCTGCGATATCTCAACATTAGCTACCTTTTATAATCCTAATAAAAAAGACATGGATCTCATCTTTGAAAATTATTTGGGACATGTCGATAAAAAAGAAAAAGAAAACATCATCCACCAATTAAAAACTATAAAATGGAGTAAACTTTTGATACAGCTAAAACATCCTTATCATTATTGGATCGAATAAAATTTTTTTTGAGACCCCACCCAAGATATATCCCAGATAGACGCGAGATATATCTTTTCTTGATGTGACGTATTATTCTCTAGATGTGTGATGTATTCTTTTTTAGATGTGACGTATTTTTTCTAGAGATTCTCCAGAAGAGATATTTTCTAGGTCTGAGGTGGGATTTTTCCCAAGATTCTCCAGGTGGGAATTTTTCTAGATGTATGATGTATTATTATCTAGATGGGAGGTGGGATTTTTTCTTGATGTGAGGTGGGATATTTTCTAGATGGGAGGTGGGATTTTTTCTAGATGGGAGGTGGGATTTTTTCTAGACGGGAGGTGGGATTTTTTCTAGATGTGTGATGTATTATTTTCTAGATGGGAGGTGTGATTTTTACTGAGATTCTCCAGGTGGGATTTTTTCTTGAGATTTTCTCCCGGGATTTTCTCCTGAAATTCTCCAGGTGGGATTGTGCAATCTTGGTGGCCATTTTGAATATTTAATGAGGGGGCAGAATTCTCAGAACCTATACTACTACAATATATCGTCGAATTATTTTGTGAATTCATGCGAGCAATATGCAAATTAGGTTCCACTTTAACTTGTTCAACTTGTATTGTTTTGTTTCTATACTTTAAGTATTCTAATTGGTCCTTACTCTTCTTTAGACCATGTTCTTCTATCATTTTTTTCTTTCTCATTTCTAGTTCTTTGTCATCTTTTACTTCTTTGTTTGTGTGCCACCTTATTGGACCGTTTTTCTTTAAATATTGTATTTCTCTATCTTCCTTAGTGATACCTGTATCCTCATTATCAATTGTAGGATTTTTAATCAAATACTTCTTCACTCTTTCAGCTGTTTCTTGAATTTGTGTTTCTGGTTTTGAGTTTTTCATTTTGTTCTTATATATAGGTTTTTCGTTTTTTTTCAAAATGTTTCAATTTTGAGATCTGTGCAGTGTTTGACATGTTTTTATTACTACTATATATCGTCGAATATTCTTGTGCAGTCGTGCGAGCAATGTGCAAATTAGGTGAACGTGTTTAGACTTGTTTTAAAACAAATCACCATAGATTATTACAAATTAGCATAATTTTTGCTGATGTCAGTATAGATTATGCTAATTTGCATATTTCCGTTAAATTTTTGTCTAAAACCTTGGTTTCAGATGTTAATTAGGAGAATAAAAAACACCCCCTCAATAAGGGCCCTCATTGTCCCAGAATCCCCCTTTTTGCACCACTCACTGAAACCAGATTTACAAATGCTGAGGCATTTTCAATTACAGCTGAAGAATTTCTTGCGAACATTGTAGGAGAGCTCAGTGTGGCTGGAACAAATGACAAAAAAGTTAAAATTAATGTGTTCAAATATTTTACTGATTATGTTGAGGAATGTGCGGATCCAGGTATGCAATGCACAGTTTACAAATTTCACATACATTTAATCTGGAATAGTTTCAATATTGTTATGCTGGTTGTATGATGAATAAAGCTATATAATACAACCAAAGCCTATCTAAAGTATCAAAATTTTTTGCCCACATTGACATTCAATGGTATTAAACGTACAAGCATTTAAAGTATATACATATCCAACTTTTCAATTATATGTAATGGTGAAATGAAGTATCTAGCAACTATTAGCATATAGCATTCAAAGTTGCAGTCTACACGCGTAAAAATTGATCAGGTTGATGCAACATTGTTCGTCAAACAACATTTGATCAATAATGTTATCATGGCTGAACAACATTGTCCAAATAACAATCGTTAACAGCATTGTTCCAACAATAGTGTTCACAGTTGATGTATGAACAGTTGTTGTTACAGCATGTTGGAACAAGTGTCAACATGATCAATGAAATGTGCCTGATACATGCGGTCTGAACATTGTTGTTCAGCACTGTTCATTCATCAGTCATCAACAACATTGTTGCGTCAACCGCGGGCAACCATTCATGAAATAACAAGTTGTTTTAAATTGTCTGAAATTTGTCAACAACATTGTTGATTATTCATTCATCTCTGCTTTGTGTTGCACAACAACAGCATTTTTCGAATTGACTTCACTGACTTCTGGCATGTCAAAGGTCAAAGCCACATGTCAAACTCGAAGGTGCAGCTTGTTGCTCTCAGATTAAGGGATTTAAGGGGTTGTTTTTGGAAATTTAACAACAAGACCAAAGTATATTTCATCTAAATTATCAAGATAAAGATGTACAAAAACGTCAGGAATGCTGCTTTTGCCATTGCAGAGCCCAAAACTTTGAAAACTTCTCCTCTCGTTGCCATCACAGGTTAGAAATTGTATCGACATCAAACTTGACTCTTCTCCAATGCCGAAAGTTTGTGGTATGTTGGATTATCGTATTTCCCAAAGGCTTCAAAAATTTTTTCCACTACCTCTGTCGCCTGGTGGAAACAGTGGAAAGAACGCTGCGGCGTGGTCATTGTTGATTGAAGCCATCAAGCAGGTCATTCTTTGTCTCTTATGCTTCTCACACGATAGAAGTTTGAAAGACTGTCAAGGGACAAGCAACGAAGCTGTCTTTCTTGTTATAGTACAGGTAGCGTTTTATTTTAAGATCGTATAGTGTGGCAATAAATTTAATATTTACACATTCTTCGCCGGATGGCCATCAACTCCACAGCCTCTATTAATACCTTTTCACCTTTTGTGTCCGTAACCATTTAAAATTGAAAATGAGGTCACTGTAACTTGTCACTGTTAAGTTCCATACATGAAAGCATAGCATCTAAAGTACATCTGATATTTTATAGATTAACTGGAAACATAAAACAGTGGTACTTTACTTCTGCTCAATCTCCCAATGGCAAGTCAACCTTAATGAGGCAAATATGAATTTGATTGGCTATACTGAATTATGGTAAGTTTAGCAAAGTTTAATAATTTCTCATAACAATTCAAAATAATCGTCATCAATATGTTTATTCTTCAAAAAGAATTTCTTCCCATTGCAATGAGAATGGTCCTCTGGATCCATATTTTGATTCCTTCCATCTGTAAAAATTCATCCAGAATTTTTCATCTTTTTGGCACTCTTCCCGGTCATTTTCAGTGACATAAGTTCTCTGAAAGAAAGGAGAATAGTATAGAACCTGTTTGTTATTTAACTTAGTGCAACTCTTTTCTTTTTGTTGTTTGTGTTCTTTTGAGGACAACAGAAATGTTTACTTCACAACTTGTTCAAGTATATAAAATACATATTATTCTTTTTTTTTTCTGTAGAAAGTGGGTAATAAGATGCGTCTCTGGTGCAAATGCAAAGTAGATGTGTGAATAGAAACTTTCATGCCACAAGAGCAGTTTATTGAGGCACTGTTTGCTTTACAATGGAATTGAATTTAACCCCAAGCAGACCACAAATATTTGAAGCAAGCTCTTTTGATGAAGCGTTTTCTACTGATGACCAGTTGCCAATCCCAAGAATCTAAGAACCAAAGGAAGTAATCAGGTTTCTCATAATTTCCCTGCATGTTTCTGACTGACTTTTGAGGCATTAAAGGAAGGATTACTGGACATGAATGTCTTAACACACCTGTGCTTATAGCATACAATATGAACTGGTTAAACTGCATGAATTATTTGATTAATTATGCTATAGTTGGTTCTTTATATTTTTCAGCACGATTTTGCAGTCTATTTTAGGATTAAATTTTTACCCTTCTTCTCTCTGCTCTCCAATATGTAAACTTCTTTTTCTTAAACTGCTGTACCATTGTCATCAATTCCTTTACTTTCAGGCCATATGGAGACTTCTGGAACTCGAGCTGCAGCTGCTCCTTTACAACCAAGTCATTTTTTTTTGGATAACATAGTATATGATTGAATGTGGCATTAATATGCATTATATTATCTGCCTATAGTTTTGTTTTCATTAGCCTTTGAAAAGTGGCCAAGTTGTATATATGCCTTTGCCAGTATTGTTAAATGTGCCTGTTATAATAAATGACATGTGAACACATTGTAAAACCAAGATAAGCTAAATCATATCAGAAATATGAGTTGCATTGATTCATCAAGTAATGGAATTGAGAAAACTAAACTTACTGCATGACTGGACTTTGCCAGGTTAAAGTACTTAACATTGAGTTGAGACGTAAGATTTTTAATAGCCTTTTCCATGGCTCCCTGATGCTTTGGTACTTCCTTGACCAGGTCTTTTAGTTCACGTAGCTCTTTAATTATCTGCTCTGAGGCGTCCTAGCTTCTTGTTGTTAAAGGGTCTTGCGTTTTTGAGTTATCTGAAAAATATTTAATATGTTGTATTTGTATTTACACGGTACTAACACTTTTGAGTAAATTATCAAATACAATTTGGTAAAACAAATACCTTCAAATAAACTATGAGAAAAATGTCAGTGGCCATACGGTCCTCTCTGCCTCTGAGTGTTTTGGATATCGCTGAACATAACATCACTCAGCAAATTGTTTCTGTGAAAGGAGTAGGAAATTGTAAAAATTCTGTTAAAACATGTAAGTTTTGTGCTGTACTCACCTGTTTGAAGCACCTAATGTTCTCGCATTACTTAAAGCCATAGTGTTTTATTTAAAAAAAGTGGACTTTAAATTTGTTTTGTTATTGTTGAGTTCAAACTTTATTATGTTCATGCATAGTCCCATGGAAGTGACTTGGCTCGTATGGCACGTGTAATATTGACTTCGCTTAGCATATGCTTTTCTAGAGATTTATAGATGTTTGACCAGTGTTTATTGAAATAGGATTAATAGTTGCATCAAGAATCTAATACAACAGCCAAAAACCTGATTTATACAGGGTAAATAGTATAGAAATTGAGAAATTCTAAATGACATCTGTTCAGGAAGCGGCACACATGGCTGAATATAACATCACTGAATACCAAGTTGACATCTTTGAATCTATGAACGCGAAAAGTGTTCCCGAAGAAAAATTGGATTTTTCTATCTACAAAACCAGCATAGTTTATTCAACAACAGAAGAAAGAGTGCCATTATGGATTAAAACAATGAAGTTGCAACAAAAACACCGCATGATCCATGGCAGCTATATCAAATCTCATTGGGAAGAATTTGAAGATGCCAATGACTTGAGTAAATGCGATAAAGTTGTAATCAGCTTGTCTTCTGAAGAAAAAGAGCAAAACCTAATGAACATAATCATCTCGGTCAAGAAAGGTCAAATTCAAGTTCAAAGTAGATTCCTAAAAGAGTGGGGTGCTACGGAATTTCCTGTACTGATAAATATAATAAACAATCCTGACCTGTTGAAATCAAACCCGACAAAAGATTTAAAGGATTTCACTGAGATAATGTTCCCCTCTTCAAAAACCAGTAACCTAACATCCTCTGACCAACCCAATGGTGCTTTCACCAACTCACCAAAAGAAATACCTCTCCACACAGTTAAAACTAACTTATCATTCTTAGAAGCCGATTTTCTTGACTTCAAACTCAGCACAGAAAAGGCAATTGTTGAACTAAATACAATCCTAGACAAGAAAAACAACAGCCAATCAGATTGAAGTATTCGTAAATATCTCAGTAAATCAACCAATCAAAACCTTGAAAAATTTTGGAAGTCTGGCATGAAAACTTTTTGATGAGCAAAAATGTCACAGGGAATTAAAATTCCAGACAGACAAAAACCAAACGAAACAGGAACTAGTCTGGTTCCCAAGTTCGCTGAAGAAGTGAAAAAAAGAGCATGCCGACATGGTTGCGACACCTGTCATACAAATTTTGAATCGTGGGATAGGTTTTCTGTCCATTTACAATTAAGCGGACATGTTATGAAACAGCTCACGGTAGCGCGAAATGTGTGGCTAATTTGTGACGTGTTAGAGATGTCAAGTGGTCTTTGTAACAGTGAAGATGAATTTTTGTCTACGCATGGGCTGGTGTGCGATTAATTTATTGATGAGAATGAGTCCGAGATAAAAAATATGGATCCTGTTGATGTCTTTGGTTCTGACTTCAGGGACTCTGAAGAAGAGAGTGAAAGCAAAATGCGACATAGCGACAGCGAGAATATACGACAACTTATGGAGCACAGCCATAGGACATACTTTCCGTTTCCATCAGAGATTTTTTCTTGCTGTACATCTATGTACATAACGTTTCCAGACCGAAGGTAAAGTGTTCTTTTGATATTTTTTATCTGAATTATTCGGTTAGAGGTGATTTCTATTCAACAAGAAATTTTTTTAGGAAAGAGAGGCTATACCATTATTCCTTGTACATATGGAACTGTTTCCCTGAGAAAAGGCACAAATAAAGTGATATTATGTTTTGTCACCAATATGCTTTTTGGAAGGGTGCGTGCACTAGGTATGGTAGACAATTTCGTTTAATACTTGTTACCAGAGAAAGTTTTACACATAAAAAAGACTATTTAATACACCCTTTTTATAGTGTACAGCTAATTATGTATTCTAATTGTTTGTTATGCTTTGAGAGTCATGCATAGTAGTTATAATAAATCTAATACTAATAAATTTAAATGTTCTAAATGATAATAATCTACCAACACTCCCACTTTTTGAATATGTTAAATTTATAAGTCAATAAATTCCATACCCAAAACATGTCGAAGCTTCAAAAACTGCATTTTTGGTAGAGGCTTTGTCAGAATATCAGCGACCATTGTTTCCGTTGGAGTATATTCAATATTGATAGTTCCATTTTTCAATTCCTCTCGAACAAAATGATGACGTATGTCAATATGCTTCGTCCTGGC